>CAUYON010040379.1:0-25956 GCA_963573935.1 Arctocebus calabarensis | reverse complement strand
GAACAATCTAAGCCTAAACCCAGCAGAAGAAAAGAAATATCCAAAATTAAATCAGAGATCAATGAAATTGAAAACAAAAGAATCATTCAGAAAATTAATGAAACAAGGAGTTGGTTTTTTGAAAAAAATAAATAAAATAGATAAACCTTTGGTCAGACTAACTAGAAATAGAAAAGTAAAATCTCTAGTAACCTCAGTCAGAAATGATAAGGGGGAAATTACAACTGATGCCAGAGAGATACAAGAGATCATCTCTGAATTCTACCAGAAACTCTATGCCCAGAAATTTGACAATGTGAAGGAAATTGATCAATATTTGGAATCACACCCTCTCCCTAGACTTAGCTAGGAAGAAATAGAGCTCCTGAACAGACCAATTTCAAGCACTAAGATTACAGAAACAATAAACAAAATCTTCCAACCAAAATTGCCCTGGTCTGATGGCTTCACACCAGAATTCTACCAAACCTTCAAGGAAGAGCTTATTCCCTTACAGCAGAAATTATTCCAAAAAAATTGAGGAGGAAGGAATCTTCCCCAACACGTTCTATGAAGCAAACATCACCCTGATACCAAAACCAGGAAAAGACCCAAATAAAAAGGAGAATTTCAGACCAGTTTCACTCATGAATATAGATGCAAAGATTCTCAACAAAATCCTAGCCAATAGATTACAGCTTATTAAAAAAGTCATACATCATGATCAACTAGGTTTCATTCCAGGGATGAAAGGCTGGTTTAACATACACAAGTCCATAAATGTTATCCACCATATTAACAGAAGCAAAAAGAAAGATCATATGATCCTCTCAATAGATGCAGAAAAAGCATTAAATAAAATCCAGCATCCTTTTCTAATTAGAACACTGAGGAGTATAGGCATAGGTGGCACATTTCTGAAACCGATCGAAGCTATCTATGACAAACTCATAGCTAATATTTTACTGAATGGAGTAAAACATTCAGTAAATGGAGTAAAACAGAGCTTTTCCTCTTAGAACTGGAACGAGACAACGTTGCCCTCTGTCACCATTACTAAACATAGTGCTGGAAGTGCTAGCCAATACAATTAGGCAAGACAAGGAAATAAAGGGCATCCAAATGGGAGCAGAGGAGGTCAAACTCTCCCTCTTTGCTGATGATATGATCTTATACTTAGAGAATCCCCAAAGACTCAACCACAAGACTCTTGGAAGTCATCAGAAAATACAGTAATGTCTCAGGATATAAAATCAATGTCCACAAGTCAGTAGCCTTTGTACACGGCAATGACAGTCAAGATGAGAGGCTAATTAAGGACACAACTCCCTTCACCATAGCTTCAAAGAAAATGAAATACCTAGGTATATACCTAACAAAGGAGGGGAAGGACCTCTATAAAGAAAATTATGAAATCCTAAGAAAGGAAGCTGCAGAAAATATTAACAAATGGAAGAACATACCATGCTCATGGCTGAGAAGAATCAACATTGTTAAAATGTCTATACTTCCCAAAGCAACCTACCTATTTAATGCCTATTATCCTTATTAAGATATCCCTATTAAGATATCAACATTGTACTTTCAAGATTTGGAAAAAATTATTCTATGTTTTATATGGAACCAGAAAAAAACTCATATAGCTAAGGTAGTTCTTAGTAATAAAAACAAAGCTGGGGGATGGCTCGGTGCCTGTGGCTCAGCGGGCTAAGGCGCCAGCCACATACACCTGAGCTGGCAGGTTCGAATCCAGCCTGGCCCGCCAAACAACAATGACGGCTGCAACCAAAAAATGGCCGGGCGTTGTGGCGGGCGCCTGTGGTCCCAGCTACTTGGGAGATGGAGGCAAGAGACTCGCTTGAGCCCAGGAATTGGAGGTTGCTGTGAGCTGTGATGTCACAGCACTCTACCCAGGGCAACAGCTTGAGGCTCTGTCTCAAAAAAAACAAAAAACAAAACAAAGCTAGGGGCATCACCGTACCAGATTTTAGGCTGTACTACAAAGCCATGGTGGTGAAGGCAACATGGTACTAGCACGAAAATAGAGACATACACATTTGGAATTGAATAGAAAACCAGGAAATGAAACCAACGTCTTACAACCACCTAGTCTTCGATAAACCAGTCAGGAAAATACCTTGGGGGAAAGATTCCCTATTCAATAAATGGTGCTGGGAGAACTGAGTATCCACATGTAAAAGACTGAAACTGGACCCTCACCTTTCTCCACTCACAAAAATTGATTCAAGATGGATAAAGGACTTAAATTTAAGGCATGACACAATAAAAATCCTGAAAGAAAGCGTAGGAAAAACACTGGAAGATATCGGCCTGGGGAAAGACTTCATGAAGAAGACTGCCATAGCAATTGCAACAACAACAAAAATAAACAAATGGGACTCAATTAAACTCAAAAGCTTCTGCACAGCTATAAAAACAATAAAACAATAAAAACAATAAAACAATAAAAAAACAAACAAACAATAAAAAAAAAAAAAAACAGAAAGAAAATTGAGGTTCTATATAGCCATCTCAATTTCATAGAGTGTTTGTGATAATTAAATGATTTAAAACCTGTAGAACATTTATTGAGTGCTTACTAAGTTCTGACACTGTTCTAAGTGTTAGTTATTACGTGCTTCTCATAAGCCCCACAAAAACAGGAATTTTTATATTTGGGAGCCAATAGGGACTGTGGAGTCTTATGGGGCAGCATAAAAGGGGGAGATGCCCCCTCAGTCACTTATCTACGGCCCAGCCTATTGGTGATTTCTCAGAGGCCCAGCCAAAGGTATTGCTTTGCTTCAGCTCACTTTCATTTCTTATGTTACAACTATAAAAAGCACCAGGAAGAAACTGCTATAATTTTACCTAAAATGTCCTTTTCCATGCTTCTGAATGTGATCAACTCTGATCACTCTCCAATATAATGAAGAAAATGATCTATCTCTTATAAGGCATGTAAGAGCTTAGTCTGCCCAAATTAGTACCGTATTTATCAAGGCATGGAAGAACATCTAGATCTACTAGAATAATCCCCAGCCCCTCTGCCTGCAGGGCTAGAATGTGCCTAGCATGGGGAGGGATAGAGTCCATATGTAGACCTACCTGGCAGAGACTCAGTGGGCAGTGGGTATGGACCGCATGCCTAGGAACGAAATCATGATTGATGACAAAAATCTAAGGCTAGAGAATGTGGGGCCTGCAGGAAACACAAAGCAAAGTGATGTGGGCTGAGTATTCTAATCTTCCTTGTTGAAGTGAGACTGATGACTAGGAAGCTAGTGGGAATGTTCCTTCTAGGAGCTCAGAGCACAGCCCTGAATCTTCCTCACAGCTCTGTGAAACGGCCTCTAGGTCCCCTCTTAAAACTGTGGATGGCAATGCTTATCTCTGATTGACTTGCTCTTAGGACCTTAAGGTTCCAGTCCTGCCCTGGAGTCACCCTTTTACTGCCTGGATTTGAGACGGGGTCGTCCCTCTAAAATGTGACCCAACTTTTCTACGGACACAACCTCTTGCTGTCAGAGCAGGTCAGATGGAAACTCATTCTACATGAAAACCTCAAATCATGTTCCTTTCTTCTAACTTATAAACCTTGGTTTTCCCCTGCTCCAGCCCTCCCCTTGCTCCTCATTTCTCTTTTGCCTTCTCCTTGATTCCTTGAGAATGTTGCTTCCAGCTCTCTATAGATTTCAGTTGAAGCAGAACAGTTGTTTTTAATTTCATCCAAAGCATAGGGAGGATTTCTGAAAGCAGCTTCCCAGCTCTCAATTGACCGTGACAATAACAGCCTTAGAGAAGAAAACTCTTTCCAGGAAGAATGCAAACCTCACTTACTCAGAAAGCAATTTGAGGCTTCTTTTTCCACTGCGTACACCCCACACGCATGCACACACGCAAATTATTGGGGGCTTTCCTGTGCCGGTAAGAGGAGTTGCTCAGCAAAACTCTCTCTCTCAAAACAAAGGGTCGGGATAGAGGGGCTGCAAGATGGACTTCTGGCTTCCAGACCTGGGAGGAAACCCTAGAGAAGCAGACACGATCCAGGTCTTTCATTAATGCAGAGTGTGTGAAATGCAGGCCAAGTGTGTACAGGCAGTGTGCAATGCTGTAAACTACTCCTTCATCTGTCTCATAAGACGAAACTTGGAGCAGTCTAGAGTGGGAGTAAAGGGGATGGTGTCAGTGCAATGAGGGGCAAAGAACACGGTGGTTCAAGCCAGACAAGTGGGTTTCCAGGCCGACTTGGGCACTAACCAGCTGTCCGGTACTGGACATCTTCCAGGGAACCTCCAGATCCAGTGTCCCCCTCCAGCCTGCTGTCTGTCCTGGGAAGCTGCTTTCTAGAGGCTGACTCAAGAGCAAGCTGTCCTATGGCTTCTGGTGGGTTTGGGCACTGGGAAGGCAGGAGGGTGACTTGGGAGTATTTGCTTCCCCAGCTCTCTCCTGCTCACTAGGGTTGGCTGCCACTATCTACCAAAGGCCACAGCTCCCACCAGGTGGCCAAGCCACTTGGCCAATCTCTCCAGGTTCCAGGAGCCAACCCTTCCTCATGTCTTTTCTGCATGGGGTTAGAAATGGCTCCTGACTGGGCGACCCCTGTGGCTCATCAAGTAGGGCACTGGCCCCATATACCGAAGGTAGCGGGTTCAAACCTGGCCTCGGCCGAAATGTGAAAACAGAAAAATAGCCAGGTGTTGTGGTGGGCGCCTGTAGTTCCAGCTACTTGGGAGGCTGAGGCAAGAAAATCACCTAAGCCCAGGAGTTGGAGGTTGCTGTGAGCTGTGTGATGCCATGGCACTCTACTGAGGGCGATAAAGTGAGACTCTGGCTCTATAAAATGAAATGAAATGAAATGAAATGAAATAAAATAAAATAGTAAAATAAAATAAAATAAAATGTAATGTAAAGTAAAGTAAAATAAAATAAAATAAAATGCTCCTGACTGTAGCTAGCCCCGCATTCAAGATTGTGTTTTTCAGGGCTATGATTGGCACGACCGTGGAAAAGTTTGTGGAAATCCAGTGTGGAGTTTAAATGGAAGCATTATAACAATGGTAGCTTAGTTTTGATAGCTCTATCAGTTATATAAGATGCTAATGTTGGAAGACACAAAAACTTTCAGTTTTATCTTTGCAACTTTTCTGTAAATCTAATTTCTTTAAAAGGCTACAGCAAAGTTCATTGAGTATCCAGGAACACTGGGGAACGAGTCTTGATGGCTATAGGGCCACAAACTGTTGGTAAATTCACACTGCAGAACTGGTCCAACAAAGATTCCACGGCCACCATAGGGCATGGACATTGCAAGCTTCACCACCCACAAAAATACTAGGTGCCATTCTCTGTCAATGTTGCCTCTGGAAGCTGAATACAGCTTTCTGCTTCTGCCACCAGTCACCAAAAGAGATTGTGGACAGCCCCTGCTTCTTCCCACTGCTGATTCAGGCAATGTGCTTGCACATGAGATACAGGGAGGCTAGAACATGAGTACCTGGTGTTGCAGTTTCTATCCCTGGATAGGGCTTCTACTTCATAAAGAAGAACATTTCTCAGATGTAGGAAGGTATATCTAATGCTCAGCGGCCACAAATGTCCCTTTCAGTGATTGAGATCATATCTAATGGGAATGGTCATACAAGGCCCTTCTGGGGAAATAGATTGTAGAGAGAACATTGTTTTGGTGAAACCAAATTTGAAAAATGAAACTCAGTAGCATCTAGCACTCAGCCCTGTAGGACAGGTAAGATTCTGATAAACAGAAATGCACCATTCTCATGTAAACATCATGCTGAACAAGAAGGGCAGAGAGAAGGCAGAAAACAATTTAATTTTGTCTCCCACTCCCCTTTCAGTCTGCTCTGTGGGCCACATCTACTGTTTTCATCAGGAACAGGGAAAGTCCTCAAGCATTTTCTGGTTTCTCTTGGCTTAATACCAAGACATAGTTCTAGGGCTACTCCAAGTCATAAATTATAACTTCATATTAGCATTGAAATGTCCAACCTCGTGTAATCATCAAAACTTCAAATTTGCTTTTGAAGTTGAGACTTCTCCCTCTCCTGTAATTTGGGTCTGAAGACAAGGAAGGAAAGAGTCTCTCCTCCCTCTGACTTGACCTTCCTCCTTTGGTTAAACACAGTTTCAGCTCCTTCACGGTTGAAGCACAGTACAGCTGAGCAGGTGGGGGAGCAGAATTTTCTCGTTGACTGCCACCATCATACAGTTTAGACCTTGTGACCTCTGTCTTTGCAGATGTTTAAAGCTGATTTTCGTAAGAGCTCTAACACAGTTCTTCAGAGATTTTGGAGATCTCTCTTCAATTCCCTTGACAGGGTAAAGGCATCTCTTCCCTGGCTGGCCACCTCGTTTGCACACATTAGAAATCCAGCCGCCCCTAGCCTCCTCTGTGCTTAGGTCTTAGGGCTCTATAGCCCTCAAGACCAGCCTTTTGGACAGGATATAAGATGGCCCTGAGTCAGCTTGTCCTCTGACTCACATCAGGTCTAAAAGAAATAGTCATGTATTCACTCTGCCATACCCCTGAAGAATTGGCCTCCTATCACGACTACTTCATTACACCATCATGAAGCAACCGGTCAGTCTCTCACCCTATAGATCATTCTGTGTTCCTCAGATTCAGGGGACATACATTAAGCATTCCATATAGGCACCTTGAAGCCCCTTTCCTAAGCTTAAGTTAAAGTGTAAGTATTACCATTTCTTCCCTCGAGGGCAGAGGTGGGATAGTACTCAGGCCAAAGAACAATTCTCTCTAAAATTCTTTACTGGTTTCTAATTCATGACTTTACAACACAGAATATGTACAAGGGGGTTAACAGTCATCTAGCCTATTTTCTAATGCATCTTTTGGAGATAATTGGATCATGGCAAAGCCTTTACCTTGAACTGTGATTATCTATTACTTGCTGTGTCTGCTGAATCCTCCATATTCATATCCTGTGATGCTTGGATATTCTATCCTCAAAGCATGCAAAGCTTGTATGTTCCTTCCTGGTTCTCCCAACTTACTAGAATGACAGAACCTCATATGGGGTGTGCTGTGGTTGAGGAAGCAGCAGACACAGCCACCATATATTGACAACTCCTCTAGCCTAGTCCTTGCCTCTCAAATGCCAGTTATCTTTCCAAATGTGATCTGTACCACTAAACCAAAACAAATATCTCAGCTTCCTCTTTATTGACTGAAACACTTTAAATGCCCAAATCCATCCTATTTCTGTTCCACAATAAAACCAACCTTCCTAGATAAAATCTTTGATGTCCATTCAACACACATTCTTCTGCTTGAGCTCATGTCCCTGAAGCGAGATGTTTATAGAAGAGTGCTAGCATGTGGAAAAACCCTTTAAAAAAACTAGCAAACCAAATACAAGAAAATATGAAAAGATTATACACCATGACCAAATGAGATTGGTTGGTTTACAACACACATTCTTCTGCTTGAGCTCATGTCCCTGATGTGAGATGTTTATAGAAGAGTGCTAACATAGTGGAAAAACCCTTTAAAAATACTAGCAAACCAAATACAAGAAAATATGAAAAGATTATACACCATGACCAAGTGAGATTTGTTGGTTTAATATCTAAAAAACAATTAATGTAATGTATCATCAACAGAATAAAGCACAAAATTCACATGATCATTTCAATAGAGGCTGAAAAAGCATTTGACCAAACTCAACATCTATTAAGATAAAAAACACTCAACAAACTAGGAATGGAAGGAGACTTTCTCAATCTGATAAAAACCTACAGCTAGAAATATTTTAGTGGAGAGAGAAAGGGATCTTTTTCCCTAAAATGGGCAAAAAAAGGAGGTCCAATCTCACCACTTCTATTTAATATTGAACTAGGGGTTCCAGCAATGGTAATTATACAAGAAAATGAAATAAAGTGCACCCAGACTAGAAACGAAGAAATAAAAGTATCTTTATTTGCTGGAGACATAATCTTATATATGCAAAATACTACAGAATCCACTATGAAACGATTAAAACTAATAAAAGATTTCAACAAAGTGGCAGGTTACAAGATTGACATATAGGTTGAATTATCTAAAATTCTCAGGACCAGAATTGGGATATTTGCATATACATACCAGTCCAGCATCTCTAATCCAAAAATCTGAAACGTTCCAATGAGCATTTCCATTGAGCATGACCTGTGAGTGTTCACACGCAAAAAGATTTGAATTCTGGAGCATTTTGGATAGGAAATGCTCAACTTTGGGCAGGCACAGTGGCTCACACCTGTAATCTTAGTACTCTGGAAGGCTGAGACAGGTGGATTGCCTGAGCTTATGGGTTTGAGACCAGCCTGAGCAAGATAGAGACCCCCCTTCTCTAAAAATAGCTGGGTGTTGTGGTGGGTGTCTATAGTCATAGCTACTTGGGAAACTGAAGCGAGAGAATCGCTTAAGCCCAGGAGTTTGAGATTGCTGTGAGCTGTGATGCTACAGCACTCTGTCGAGGACAACATAGGGAGACTTTGTCTCAAAAAAAAAGAAAGAAAGAAATGCTCAACTTACATAAAAATCAGTTGTATTTCTATAAACTATAAATAAAGAAACCGAGATTAAATTAAAAACACATTCCAATTGCTTCTCAGCCTTCAATTGTAAAACAATTCTATTTACAATGGTGTCAAAAAGAATAAAATACTTAGGAATAAATTTAACCAAGGAAGTTTAAAACTTACTCGTTGAAAATGACAAAACATAGTTGAAAGAAATTAGAGACTTACACAAGTGGAAAGACATTTTATGTTCTTGAATGAGAAGAACATTCTTAATATTGTCACCTCCCCAAATTTATCTACATATTCAATGCAATCTCAAACAAAATCTCGACTGTCTTCTTGGAAGAAATTGACAAGCTGATTCCAAAGTTCACATGGTAATGAAAGAAACTCAGAATAGCCAAAAATAATCTTGAAAATGAAGAACCACGTCAGAGAACTCACACTTCCTGATTTCAAAACTTATAGTCACGAAGGCAGGATGTTACTGGCATAAGGCTAGACGCAGATATCACTGGAGTAGAATTGAGAGTACAGAAATAATTTCTCACATTTATGATGAATTCCTTTTTTAACAAGGTCATAAAGACAAATAAATGGAAAAAGATTATTTTTTTTCTAATAAATAATGCTGAAACAAGATGCCCATAGCAATAAGATAAAATTGCAACTCTACTCACATTATAGACACCATGTTTAAAAATTAACCCAAAATGGATTCAAGATCTAACTGAGAGATAAAATTATAAGACTCTTGAAAGAAAGTATGAGCATAAGTCTTCACATGGTTTCTTAAATGCAACACCAAAATAAGCAACAAAAATAGATAAAAAACAGATAACTAAGCAACAAAAATAGATAAATAGAACATTATCAAAATTAAAAACTTTTGTGCTTCAAATGATACCATCAAGAAAGTGAGAGGACAACCCACAGAAGGAAGAAAGACTTTGAGTATTATTTATCTGGTAAGTGTCAGTATCCAGACTATATAAGTACCACAACTCAATAACAAAAAGTCAACCTAGTTTTTTGTTTTGAGACAGAGCCTTACTTTGTTGCCCTTGCATCATAGCCCACAGTAACCTCAAACTCCTGGGCTCAAGCGATTCTCTTGCCTCAGTCTCTCAAGTAGCTGGGACTATAGATGCACACCACAATGCCTGGCTATTTTTAGAGATGGGATCTCACTCTTGCTCATGGGTCTCCAACCCATGAGCTCAGGCAATCCACCTGCCTTGACCTTCCAGAGTGCTAGGATTACAGACATGAGCCACCGCACTTGGCTTTAACCTAATTTTTGTAAATGGCCAATGGATATGAAAAACAGTTCTTCAAGGGAGATACACAAAGAGCTAGTAAGTACATGAGAAGATGCTGAATACCATTAGGTATCAGGGAAACATAAAACCACACCACTTCACATGCACTAGGATGGCTAAAATCAAAAAGACAAATAATAGTATTGGTAAGGATATAGAGAAATTGGACCCCTTACACACTGCTGATGGGAATGTATGATGTGTCAGCCACTTTGGTAAACAGTCTGGCAGTTGCTCATATGGTTAAATATGACATTGCTAAGGGAACCAGCAATTCCATTCCTAAAAACAAGAGAAATAAAAACATATATATTACCATAAAACAAGAACATGAATATATTCACACAGCATTATTCAATTGACCCCCAAATTGAAAACAACCCAAATGTTCATTAACTAATGAATAAATAAAATGTGGCATAACCATACAATGAAATATTGTTCAGCCATAGAAAGGAAGTGCTACATACTACAACATAGATGACTTTTGGAGACATCACACTATTAACATCTGAAAAAGGGCAACAGCAAAGGACTCTTTGGATAATAGTACAAGAGGTCCCAAAAGTTGCTGGTGAAGTCTCCATACATAGGAAAATGGGATATTGTAGCTAAATGCACATTTATGTATAAAATATTCATTAGAAATATTTACAAAGAGGTGGCCAACACATAGAGAATATTTTGTAAATATTTTGTAAAATTTTGTAATGAATATCTTGCAAATAAAGGTACATTTACTACAATTTCCCATTTTTCCTATGTACGGTGACTTTGGGTGGTGACTCTTGGGACACCCCATGTATACAGTCATGAATCAGTTAAGGATGGGCTGCTGTCTGAGAAAGGTGTCATTAGGCAATTTCGTTGTTGTATAAACATTGTAGAGTGTTCTTACAAGAACCTAGGTGGTGTAGCCGACCACACTTAGGCTATGTGACATAGCCTGTTGCTCTTAGACTGCACACCTACAGAGCATGTGACTTCACTGAATACTGTAGGCCACTGTAACACATTGGGAAGTACATGTGCAATCAAAAATGTTCAGCTTCATTGTAGTCTTAAGGGACCACCACCGTCATGCAGTCCATGACCATATATGAAATGTCCAGAACAGGCAAATCGACAGAAACATAATGTAGATTAGTAGTTTCTCAGAGCTGCAGGAACTGGGAGTAAATGGAAAGTGACTGCTAATGGGTAGCAGGGTGCAAGGTTTCTTTGTGGGTAATTAAAATGTTCTAAAGTGGATTGTGCCGATGGATACATAACCCTGAAAATGCTAAAAAGTCTTGAATTGTGTACCTTAACTGAGTGAATTTTTTGGTATGTAAATATGTCAATAAAGCATTTTTTTGTTTACAGTCTCGCTCTGTTGCCCCAGGCTAGAGTACAGTGGCATCACAGCTCACAGCAATCTCAAACTCCTGGGCTCAAGCGATCCTCTTGCCTCAGCCTCCCAGTATCTGGGAGTACAGGCTCCCGCCACAACACCTAACTAGTTTTTCTATTTTTGTTGTTGTTGTTGTTGTTTAATTTAGCAGAGCTGGATCTCACTCTTACGCGTTTATCCACAGGCTTCACTCTTCCCCTGGCCTAGGGTGGAATGAAGGGACATTAACTCTCCCTACCTCCCGGCTAAGCAAGCACTAGTACTCACGGGCATGCTGAGTGGAGAGAGCAGCCCCAGGGCAGGGAGTGCGAGGCACACTGCACGTTCATTTACGCTGCAGACACGTTGGGAACTGGTGGCCACGGCTGCAGCTAGATCAGAGAGTCTGAAACAGAGGTAACTTGATACAACTATCCACTACATGCAGAAACGACTCAAAACTAGCTGAATAGAGTGGCGCCTGTCGCTCAAAGGAGTAGAGCGCCAGCTCCTTATGCCAGAGGTGGCGGGTTCAAACCCAGCTCCAGCCAAAAACTACAAAAAAAAAACAAAAACCAACAACGACAACAACAACAACAAAAAACTAGCCGAATAATTTGTGGGGCCCAGTGAAAAATGGATTTTGGAATTTGTTCAGAAATTATTAGAATTTCAAGATGGTGGCAGAGGAGTATTAAACCAGCCCAGGGCCTTTCTGTGTGACTGGTATGCCCCTGGAACCGGGATTGTCTGGATTTTGCAGTAGCAGATTTACCCCTCACTTCCATTTTTCACCTAGTCGTTGTACAGCACGCACAGACCAGGGACTGCTGACCACATCTTCCTAAGGCGCGCCAACACCAAGGAGGTTGAGCTCCCCTCTGCCTAGCTTCTGCCTAGTTCTAACCACAGCACCCATGAGCATGGCCTCCAGAGGGGTTTCCTGACCCCACTGGTGTGTGTTGGGGCACTCCCAGGCCAAAATCAAATCTAGGCCAAGGAAAGAATTTTTCATAAAGGGCCGTTTCCCCCCAATAAAGTTCTTCATTCTAGGATTCATTTAAAAATCAAATCATGATGATGGTTAGTTGTACTTTTTATTCTGCTAAGGATATTACAATTTTTTAAAAATTGGAAGACTTTTGTCAGTCCTAGAAATGGAAATTTCCAGTCCATAAATGCCTGGAAACTATGGGGTAGGAGAGTAGGTAAGAGTTCCAGATCCGGGGGGCTGGTGGGTGTGCAGATTTGATCCCTGTGTGGACAGGAAAGGTGTGGTGCAGGGTATTTAATGGAAGGCTCTGCCCCCTCTGCAGGATGGAAAACATTTAATCTCACCAAGCTGGAGTCTGCCCCCTGCCAGTGTTCCACAAGTGCTTTTTCTTCATCCATTTTCTTACCAAGTCTCCATCAAAGGACTAAGAAAAAAAGCCCTGCTTACCAGGTAGCCTCTGAGCATTTGGGAATCTCTCTTCTTATAACACTTCATCTATCTCTATCCCTAAGTCATCCACCTGAAATTCCACTACCAATAATTCACTGCTTTGGTGAATTAGTAAGTGTACATCAGAGGTCAATATCAGACCATGAGCCTCTGGTTCTTTTAAAGGGCATTAAATCTCTGCTTCTTTGAGCATTTGTTTGGAAAGAAGTTCGGAGAGCACTTAGGGATCTAAAAGTAGACGTGCTGTTAGATCCTGCAATTTGTCTATTAGGTGTATATACAGAAGACCAAAAATCACTTTACAACAAAGATATTTGCACCAGTTGTTTATTGCAGCTCAATTCATAGTTGCCAAGTCATGGAAGGAGCCCAAGTGCCCATTGACCCACAAATGGATTAATAAATAGTGGTATATGTACACCATGGAATATTATGCAACCTTAAAAGAAGATGGAGACTTTACCTCTTTTATGTTTACATGGATGAAGCTGGAACATAGTCTTCTTAGTAAAGTTTCTCAAGAATGGAAGAAAAAGTATCCAGTGTACTCAGTACTATTATGAAACCAATTTATAATCACCCACACTTTCATATGAAAGATAAAACATAGCCATAGCCCCAGATGAAGGAGGGAAGAGGAAGAGGAAGGGCAGGGTAGGGAGAGGTTGGATGGAGGGAGGGTAAATGGCGGGACCACACCTATGGTGCATATTGCAAGGGTACATGTCAAATCTATTAAGTGAAGAGTATAAATGTCTTAACTCAACAATTAAGTAAGTGAGGTAAAGGCTATGTTAACCAGTTTGATGTAAGCATTCCAAATTGTATATATGTGTAATCATCACATTGTACCCCATAAATGCATTAATGTATACATGATTTATGTATTTATGACTTAATAAAAATAAAAAAGGGAAAAAATAAAGTGCATTAAATCTCTCATTAAGAAAATCTTTCATAGCAGTTAGTATACTGTCTGATGCATCAAAAATATTGTACAGACATTATTATGCTATTAACATCAGGTGATTATATCACTAAATCCCAACAAAACCCAAAATGCTAGGTGCCAACATTATTATCCCTATTATTTGGCTAAGGAAATTGAAGTTCAGAGCAATTGAATAATTACTCAAAGTCACATTTCGAGGAAGTAGAGAACTAGGATCCAAAATACACTCAAGGTCTATTGTTCAACCATTCTGTCACATCACTAGGCCCAGGGCACCCCAAGGGACAGGGGGTGCACAGGTGGGTTGAGAAACGAGGGCAGGAAAGAAGACACCGTGAGCCACAGTGCTCCCCAATCCTATCTGCATCAGAAGATGGGCAGTGCTCACCTATAAGCACCTGACCTGAAATCATGAAGCCTGCCTGCAGCTGTTTCTTTGTTCCCTTTCCCCTGTATCTTCATCTGCCCTGACACTCCTTATGTGATTCCAGAATAGCTTACTAGAAGAAGGGGACCAAAAAGCTCCTTGCAGGACAGTTCCTTGCATCTTTAGCCCAGCTGTAATATCTAGTATTTCACATACAGTAGGTGCTTCATAAATGTCTGTGGATCTCTATGAGAACACTGCCCCTTTCAGGTCTCTATGAAACAGCCAATGGTGCAAGGCTGAACCTTATTGTGACACTTCTGAAAGGTGAAGGAGGTGGATAGCTCAGTCCCAACCCCAGATTCAGGAGCTGTCACCCTGAGTGAACTCCTACAATGCACTCACCGAATGAGTCCACTTCAGCTCCAGAAGAACCAGAGGATAAGGGCAGTTTCCATGCCCCCCATAGCCTGCCTAATTCATGCAGGACTGTCAGGAAATGTACCCAGGTATTTAGGAAGTGACCCCAAAAGGTTAGAATCTGCTGAGGCCTCCTGGTAAGGAAAAACACACGTGGGTGGTCAGAGAAGACCCTCCATTCCCAACCGATCCCGGACAGAGCAAACCTTCTCTTAGGCAAAAATCTGTCACTCTTCTGATATAAACCTCTGGTGCGCACTTATAAATTCACCAGGCATTTGTTAAGAATCAGTGAATTCATTGTGATAAATGGTTGAAACTACTCAGTTTTAGCGCAACATAAAGAAGCTAGATCAGACTGATTTTCAATTTCTAAAACTTCAGTTTTCAACATTAAACAAAGCTTTGCCAACATTTTTTTCTTTCATACTTTATTTGAGCCACGAAATGGTAGGCATTGTCTCCTTCTAATTGAACCCATCTGCAACTCAGTAGACTATTCCAGAGCCTCTGGAAGAAACCTTTCCAAACTCCCAATTAATTACTTGATTAATCACTGAGGTTTGGCATCTGGCTCTCACCTGATGTTCTTGCTCTAGCTGGCGTGCTCACAAAATAACAATGTGAATTATTATTTCAAAGCGTCTGTGAGTCTCTCCTTCCAGCAGGGACACCAATTCTATGTTCGAATTTACAAAATTAACAGGAAAAAGAGGAGGGGAAATCAGATATTTTTGATCAGCCAGGCTGGTAATCCTAGCTCCAGAGATCTTATGACTGAAATAAGGAAAAGGCCAACGTGCTCACTGAGCCAAGTATGTCTGGCTTTTCTACAAAGAACAGGCACTCTCCTTGTCCAGCTGAGGGGGAGCAAAACCCACTTACTGGACAGTAGACATGCTCCTTAGTCTTTCCCTTTGTGTACAGACTGCAGTATACACTGCCAATCTACTCCTCCCAAGCACCCAGATTAGAACAAGACGAAGAACAATTTTGAGTTGCATAATGGCCCAGACAACTTTAGGTTAAGACTCTCATTCCTCCTCCTTTCTAAATCAAAAGCACTTGAAAGGGGCCGTATAACTCTGAAGTCCAGAAACAAAGGAGAGAGGAAGAAGAGTAGAGAAGTTTCTTCAGCAGCATTTGGCCACGCCAGGGATAGCAGTTGATAGTTGTCTGTGGCATTAGAGCCAATGATCTAAGATGTGAATAGTTATCCCTAAGCCCAAATATGCTCTGCTTCCATTTATTCTGTAGTCTGTGAAGTGTGTTTTCACAAAGAGCGGTTAAAATTGGATTGGGAGGGAATTGTGACTTAAAGAAGCAGAAAAAAGAAGGATTGAGAAAAGCCTCTTCTCCATATGGAATACATCAGAAGCATCAGACTTTTGGGGACGCTTTGACCTCATTTTTACCTTTGTAAATATCCTACCTCACTTTTTCTTCTGATATGTTCCACCTGTTAACATAAAGCAAAGTTTCTCTCTAAAATAAGGGCTATGAAGAAATGAGTCTACAGTCAAGTTTTGCTTGGGTGTTAACATCCTCTCTTAAAACATGTTTGTGTGTGCCATTAGTCAATCAGTTTCAACATACTGTGGAATTTTACCCCTACGTACTGTTTTTCAAATATAGTTTTTGTCTAGACTTGCCAATAGGTTTGTTAATTCTTCATTGGGTATACAAGCAAACTGTTCATTATGGCTTAAACCAGGGTTTCTCAATCTCAGCATTACTGACATTTTCGGCCAGATAATCATTTATTGTGAGGGCTATTCTATGCATTTTGGGAATGTTTGGTAGCCTCCTTAACTTCTTCCCACTAGGTGCAAGAAGGCTTCTCCCCCCACCACACACACACACACACACACACACACACACACACACATACTTGGTTTTGAAAACAAAAAATGTCTCCAGCCATCGCCAGATGTCCTACAGGGGGCTTGGAAATATCTCTCCTTACACCTGCCTCCATCATAGCCCACCCTACCTTTACCCCCATCTCTACTGAAAAGCACCATCCTCTGGCTTTAAGAAAATCATTAAAACATGAAGAGGAAATACTTTGAAGAGACACAAATTTGAAAGACCAAAATCCGAAGTATTTTTTAGGGAGTATTTTAACAGACTCTAATCATTGTCTCTCACATGGCTATATTCGCATCCCCATCCTTCCCTGTTTACATGGAGGGCTGACCCATCAATCTCTGCAGCCTGAGGAGAGACTGGTAGTCTTGAGAATCTTCTTTTCCTTTGCCAGTGATTGGTCAAGAGATGGAAATCATGTTACCTAGTTCTAGACAAAGAGACATAAAGGGGGAAGAAGAGTTTGGGAGGAACTTCTCTTACAATATTAGAAATATAATAATTAAACACAAAATCTGTCTTTTGTTTTGCCATATCTCTCTTTCTGCCACTGTGATTTCTGCCTTTGAATATGGTTGTATGGATCAGAGCTTCAGCAACTATCTTACAATTATAAGAAAGTAAACAGAAGAATGAAATGTGAACAGCTTGAGGAAAGTAGAGGAGAAAAAACTGACGAGCTTCAGTCTTTTTTTTTTTTTTTTTGGAGACAGTGTCTCACTTTGTCACCCTCAGTAGAGTACCATGGCTCACAGCAACCTCCAACTCTTAGGCTTACACAATTCTCTTGCCTCAGCCTCCCTAGTAGCTGGGACTACCGGTGCCTGGCACAATGCCTGGCTATTTTTGGTTGCAGTTGTCACTGTTTTTTAGCAGGCCTGAGCCAGGCTGGAACCCACCAGCCTCTGTGCATGTTGGCTCAGTGCATGTGGCCGGCACCCTACTCACTGATCTATGGGAGCCAAAGAGCTTCAGTCTTTTTTTTTTTTTTTTTTTTGAGACAGAGGCTCAAGTTGTCACCCTGGGTAAAGTGCCATGGCATCACAGCTCACAGCAACCTCGAACTCCTGGGCTCAACCAATTCTCCTTCCTCTGCCCCCAAGTAGCTGGGATTACAGGCACCTGCCACAAGGCCCAGTTATGTTTTTGTTGTTGTTGCAGCCATCATTGTTGTTTGGCAGGGCCCGGGTTGGATTCAAACCCTCCAGCTCAGGTGCCAAGCCCCAAAGAGCTTCAGTCTTAATAACATCCTCAAACTACTGAACCAGCCTTAGAATGTCCACCCCAGAATGCTCTGTAATTGAGACACTTCAGCATTTTTCTTGCCTAAACCAATGCTTTGTGTGTGGGCCAAATCCAAGAATTAAAAGATTGTTAAAAAGAAATAAGACAAGAAAATGTGTGACCGAGACCATGTGTGGCCTACAAAGCCTAAAATATTTACTATGTGACTCTTTACAGAAAGAGATTGTCAATCCCTGACCTAAGCCACCGAGAGTAGATGTCTTGTGATTCACAGCCCAAAGCACTCTTAATACAAGTACTGATATCTTCATTTTATAGAGAGTGAAGCTTGAGTTGGCCAGTGGTGGGTTCAATTAGACAATTCAAATACAAATTTGTCATTATTCCAATTCATTGTAAAATGAAGCAAAATTGAGGTATCACAAAGTCATTTAACAAATTTTCTGTCCATTAAGGCTCCAAATAATAGTTCTATTCTAACTTGACTTACAGATCAGAAAAGACAAAGCCTCTTGATGAAACATGATCCATTCAGTGAACATGAAGTACTTTCCAAAGTCAAAGTGTCTCCTTATCTGGAACATCGAGGCACTTCCTGCATTAGGAAACTCCAAGGAGGAAAAAATTACATAAACAAACTGGTTGATTTGATAAATTACCTCTTCAACATGCTGAAGTAGTTCTTGCACTTACTCCTGACTCACTTGGAGTGAATCCTCAATGTAAAATATTCAAAACCTTCCTCCTGTAACTCTACGTCCCAAGTTAATACTGTTGTTTTCAGTGAGGCCAAAGTGTTCTGTAGCACCTTGATAAAGAGTTTAAATAGTGACCAGCTTGTGCATACTGAGAAAGTCAGGTTCAGGAGACTACACACAAGGCGCATCATAGAAAGCACACGCGTGTTGTTCAAGTTACAATAAACACCCACCAACTTCTAACCGTGGGGCCATGACTGAGAACTGAGTCATTAGTGGGACCAGGGTTTTCTCAGATGATTCAACTGGCATTTCTTTGCCTTTTATATCTCCGTGTCTATCCTGGTGCCTGGTGCATGGTAGATAGTCAATAAAAAGTAAGAGCCCTCCCATCTACACCCAATACTGGCAGTGCTTCTACACTAGGTAGGTTTGCCGACAGAGCTGTACCATGTTGGGGTCCAGGTACACTCATGTCTCCCAGGGAGCACATTTTTCCACTGGCTTAGCCATTAAAGGGGCCACTGGCTCACACGCAGGGCTCTGAAAATACTGATGGGGGCACTGCTGGAGCTTTGTGTAGAGTGTCATTGTAACACTGGGAACAGTCGAGTTTTTTTTATGCCCTATGACTTGGGGTTGTGGATTCCAACAGGTTGTGTTGGCCTGGGGCTCGATAACGGTTTTTGCTTTCTCTACCTTCCAGCAGCCAGACACAAGGCCACCACGGCTACTATCAGCAGGAAGATCACCGCAGCCAAGGGCAAGATGTCTGCCAGAGGGTAACTGCTCTCCTAGGACTGAGCAGGTGCCCCAAAGCTGACTTTGGTGGCAGCAGGGCAGGGCAGATGACCTTGATGGAAAGAACCCTGCTGTCCACATGTCCCTGTAGTCCCTAGGGATCTGTCCTCTGCCATCTGGCCTGGTTCAACTTCCCCAGAGTTTCTGTCCATGGCATGGGTCCTAAGGAAACCATAGGCTTTTCCTCAGAGAGAACTGAGGTTGCAAAGTTATCTCCAGTGACAAATTTAGGAGCATCTGGTATAAAGGTTTGCAAAAGTAAGGGGTCAGGTGGCACTATGGTGAAAGGGAGATAAGCCACCACTGGCTCTACATGGTCTGCCCTGAGCAATAAAGTGAAGGAGTCGTTCAGCACCTGGGTCCCTGTTAGATGGGCGTGTGGCTCAAGCTGCAGCACCCATGGTCCACGTCCCTCGGAGTGCACAGAGTAGCGTCCTCCGTGACAGTGCTGGGAGCCCCTCTCCGCACTAGCCTTCCATGGACACAGGTTCTATAACTTCAAAACTGAGGTCACTGTTAGTCAATTAGCCCGCTCAGTAGCATCCAGCTCCTGTCTTCTGGGGAACCACTGTGTTGGCAATTTCCAAGCCTGCTGCACCCGGCAGCCAGGGCTGCACTCTGGCGTCCAGTGTTTGTCCCATCAGGTAGGTCTCTGATGGGAACAGAGAGAACTGCAGCTGGTCTTCTGAGGCGGTGAGATTCCTCATGTGGTAAGAGTCTTCCGGAATCCAAATCCTCCTGTGTGACGCTGATGACCACCTGGTTTTCAATCAGTAGGTGCCCATGCTGGGGGGCTCTGAAATCTTGTACTCGATGTGGGGGCTCCTCCCACTGGTCATGGCTGACAGGTGAGCGCTGGTGATGGTGATGGGGATGGTTGTCTGGCCTTGTAGGAGGAGTAGGTCAGAGAGGTTCACAAGGGTAATGGAGACGGGAATGACATCCAGGAGGAAGAGCTTGTAGAAAGGGTGCTGTTCACCCTCCGTCACCCTGAAGTAAAACACTCGGGGATGGGCTTCCATCTTGTATGAACCACACCTGAAGGTTATCAATGTTGGCTTGTGTGACCTGGTGAGCAGGTGTGTCTGGATGGTAAGCCAAGGCCAAAAAGCCATTATTAGGATCACAGAGGATCACATATGTGATCTCATCTGGAGGCCTGTCTAGATCGTCCACTATCAGGTTTTCAGGTCCCACAATCAATCTACTGCCTGGCAGAACTTTCAACCAAAGTCCTTTTGTCTTTAATTCTGGTGCCTGGTCATTAACAGGCGAGATGGTGATATTAAACATCTTGTTAAGAAAGTCAGTTTCTGATTTGGTGGTGGACTTGCTCTTTTGCTTTGGCCAAACTGTAAAGGTAAAATTGTCAGCCAGTGATTCAGAGTCATCATGGAAGTATGTGATTCCAAACTTATTGGTTATATACTGGAAAAGTAGGGTTTTTTTTTCTCCAACAATAATGGTTCCATGGTGAGGAAGAGAAGTAACCTGGAACCAAATTTCATAGGGAGAGCGCTGAGATTTGGACAATTTAAATAAGAGATTGGAAGCATCTAACTTAGATTGGTCAATTAGAACTTCGTCTCCCTCCTTGACAGCAGCTCCTGCTAAAACATAAGGAACAGAGTGGCATTTCAGTAGAGCTTTCACATGACAGTCATGAAAGCTCTTTCTCCCTCAAATTTTCCCAGTCTAATGGATTATTCAAAACTCTTGATTGCTCAAGTACCTGAATTTCTATCCTAGGCATACAAAAAAAATTAAATTTTAAGTGAACATACCTACACACATGCCTCCAAACATGGCCATCGGTTGGTTTTGTTTGCTTGCTTTTTTGTTTTGGGATCATCACAAACCCACGAATTTTAACACACGACATATTTCATTCCATTGTAGTTATTCTCACCAATGTTCCAGTTGTTCCATCTAGCCTAAGGTATTTTCCAGAATTTATTCTAAGCCCCTGCTGCCTGTTAGGTGTCTGTTCTTTCTAACTCAACTGATGAGGGCAGGTTCTAGACAGTGTCTCATTTGTCCAGATACCATGTGGGTCATCCTTCCTCAGACAACTGTGATTGAAAGTTCCAAAATTGTAACCACAAAAGGAAACGTTCAACCTTTAATTCCTATGGGTTGCATCTTTTTCTGACCTGCTAATTATTACAATACTCTTAATTTACAGGTGGGTTTTGCCAAGATATTCAAGTATCCGTGTCAGAAGTGTCTAAAAGTGCCCAGGATAACCTATCACATAATTTACAGAGCTATTGGGTCTACTTCATCAATCAATATTTGGAAATACTATATTGACAAAGAGAAGGTGGAGCCTCTGAATATATATTGCCCTGGCTAAATCCTGATGGAGAGGATGTATCTTAAACCATCATTCTAGAAAGGCTTTTGGTTTAATGAAGTTCCATGGAAGATAAGTTCTCTGTCCCAGAGGGATCAAAAACTGTTGTTGAGAAGATTTTTATTCTCTATCTCATCCAAGGATGATGCAAAGAAATGCTGTCTTTGGGGGATTCAAAATGGGGAGAAGAAAATATCATCTCTGAACACTTCTTCATAAAGGAACGAGATTACTCAGAAGAAATGGGAGTTTCTCCAAGGATAGTAATTTCTGTACTAATGACTCAATATCCTTAAGTTCCTAGACAATAAAGTCTGTTTCATTTAGCAGTCTTACATTTCTAATCCTAGCTTAAGACTTAGTACAAAAGTTTAGTCATAAATGTATTTCTTCTCCCAGAAATGGGTGACCGTACTATGAATTTTGGACCAGAGAATGCTTCCTATTTTGCTTGAGAGAGGTATAATACTCCAAACCAAAAAGATCCAGTTTCCTAAGATTAAAAGTGACAAAGTCGGCTTGGTGCCTGTGGCTCAATGGCCTAAGGCACCAGCCATGTACACCTGAGCTGGCGGGTTCGAATCCAGCCCGGGCTCGCCAAACAACATTGACGGCTGCAACCAAAAAATGGCCAGGTATTGTGGCAGGTGTCTGTAGTCCCAGCTACTTGGGAGGCAGAGGCAGGAGACTCGCTTGAGCCCAGGAATTGGAGGTTTGTGTGAGTTGTGATGCCACGACACTCTATCCAGGGTGACTGCTTGAGACTCTGTCTCAAAAGTAAAAAGAAATAAAAGTGACAAAGTCTATTAACTAGGAAGAAAGGTTTTCTTGGAAGCTGGTCAGTCTTGTCCCTAGGTCCTTTGGTATATAATTGAAAATTAGCTTTCCTGAAAACCACATAAGAATTTGTTGGAATAAACTGAGGATTTTCTAATGTCTACAGTGTGGAGAGTGATGGCCGCAGGGAAAGAACAGTGTTCATAGACAGGGATCGTTGAGATGAAGTCAGGAATCTTCTGAGGGAAGGGATTAGGGAAGAGTCCTACACAGGAGATTGGACTTCAGGAGCCTAGTGGAGGAGAAGTTCAATTTCTGTTAAGAATGAGAAATTAGGAGAGAATAACCAATTGATTTACAATGGAAAGTGAAGCAAAGAATTTAATTAGGTACATCTTGAGTCTCTGGACTTTTTTTTTTTGGCCAGGTCTGGGTTTGAACCTACCACCTCCAGCATAAGGGGCTGGCACCCTACTCCTTTGAGTCATAGGCACCGCCCCGAGTCTCTGGACTTTTAAGATTGGACAGCAGGTTACTGAAAGTGCTGAGCCAGCACTAAAAGGGAGCGAAGGTACCGGGGAATGTCAACTTGCTGGCCATGCCCTGAAGATTTGCAGATGAGATAACTTTAATGTGTAGAAGAGAACTTCCACCTCTCCCACTGTAAGAGCCGGGTTCTGAGGGTATGAGTGTGTGTGTGTGTGTGTGTGTGTGTGTTATGAGACAGGGCCAGCAATGGGAGAATGAGAGCAAGACTTCATGAGAAAAGTTGGGGCAGACCTGAGAAGAAAAGGCTCTAAGAGAGAGTTAAGAATTTTGTCACCTCAAATAGAAAGCAGCTTTAGGAGCAACTTCCAACAGCTTTGCATGTTTTCCACTGTATTAAATATGGATAGATAAGCCACTTAGCCGAACACCTGGGCTCTAGGATTAAGGCAGGGAAAGAGGAGGTTTTTATCTCCTATGGATTTAATTTAGCCCAGATCTTTTCCCTGTTACAGATGGAGTCTTTCTGGAATGTCATTAAAAAAACCAATGGTGTAGAATTCCAAATAAGAAACAGCAGGAGAAGCAAAATGAGAAAAATCACCATTTGGTAATCGCCACAGCAATAAACACTTCCGGCAAAAGTCCTAAACCTAGTAGGCTACAGTGTGATGAGAAATAGCACATTTAAATAGTTCCAAAGTATCTCCTCAGAAGATATCAATTAATTACAGAGGAGAGAACGGCACCTTTGCAGTGGAAGAAGGCAGCTTCTGACCAAGTGAGGAAGGTAACATCCTCCATCCCCAGGCAAAGTGAGGCTGGCCGCCTGCCTGCAAGAAGCTCTCCAAGGATGTGTGCCCCAAATGCATAGCCTGAATCAGTCTGATCATGAGGAAAACTAGGATGAAACACCAGGGAAAACCAACATGAGGAATATTCAGCAGAGAGCTGGCCTGTACTCCTCAGAAAATGGCAAGGTCATGAAAGGCAACAGGACTGAGGAAGGGTTCTTGATCAAAGACGTGGCACAACTAAATGCTATTTTCAATGCTGTGGATATTTTTTTCTTTTGCTAAAAAGAACATTTATTGGAAAAACTTGTGAAATCTGAATGAAGTTAATAAATTATGTAACAGTATTCTAGCAATGTTACTTTCATGCGTTCGAAAATTACACTATTGTTATTACAAAAGAAAACGGCCCTGTTTTTTAGAAAATGTACACTGAAATATCTAGAGGGAAAGGGGGATGTCAGCAACCAGCTCTTGACATTTCAAAAGAGTGTGTGTGTATAAGAGAAATCAATAAATGCTAATGTTTGGAGAATATGGCTAAGTAGCACATGGGAATTCTTTGTACTCTGCTATGATTGTTCTATAAGTCTGAAGTTATTTCAAAGTAAAAAGTTCAAAAATAACTTCAGAAAGTAAATGTTGTGGTGTTTTACTACATCTGCTTCAAGAAGGAACCCACAACTCCCTCTTCTCTGATGACCCAGTGTATGCAGAATGGGAGAGGCACTCTGAAAGCAAGAAGTGCTTGTTTCCTATTCTGATCTGGAGTCTGGTTGATCCCCACCCTCCAACAGTTGGTGAAAAGGATTTGTTCTGGGCCAGGCACAGTGGCACACACCTGTGATCCTAGCACTGTGGGAGGCTAAGGTGGATGAATTGCTTGAGCTCATAAGTTTCAGACCAGCCTGAGCAAGAGCAAGACTCCATCTCTAAAAATAGCTGGGCATTGTGATAGGTGCCTATAGTCCCAGCTACTTGGGAGGTTGAGGCAAGAGAATTGCTTGAGCCCAAGAGTCTGAGGTTGCTGTGAGCTATGACTTCCAGGCACTCTATTGGGAGCAACAAGTGAGACTCTGTTTAAAAAAAAAAAAAAAGGATTTGTTTTGTAAAACTTGTTTTTAGTCAAAAGCCTGCAGTCAAGGATCAAGAAGGCCACCATTATCCCAAAGCCGCAGAGTCCCCACCCCTGCCCCGACCCCATGCACATCATCACCACTTGGTCCATTTCTCTAAGACTTCAACAAGGCTCATCTGTAAATGGGTGAATCTGTGATTCCAAATCCTAGAACTTCTCACTGTGGTGCTTTTATTTGAAGGGATGATATTATAATATACCATGGATCTCTGAGATTTAAGATTTAAACTTCCTGGATCTCATATCCTTGATTTCTATAGAACGACAAAGAAAAATATTTGTCAAATGCTTTGGCTCCCACTTCTTTGAGCCAAAGAGAAAGATTTGGCTCTAAGAAGGCCAAGGTTCCTGGCCTTTCTGTGATGGGTTAACATTTACAGCCGAGAGACTGTTGAGACACTCAGAGAAACTGGAAATTTAGGGAATACCTACCTACCCCATCCCATCACAGAAACAACTGGTCCCATAAAGCTGGGACCAGAAGCCAGACCTCTAGGCTCATCAAAACAGCTCTTTCTCCTACAGCAATTTACAGGGGCCTCTATGGCTCCAATCGCCTATATTATTGTTCTTCTCCCAAGGAAGAAAAAGATATATATTCATATGAAAATGGAAGCCAGACAGTGTAGCAGATTCTGAACCTTGTATCAGTCAGACCTAAATTCAAACATAAATGCTACCAATTTTCATCTCTGTGGCCTTAGTACAAGTCATTTAATCTCATTGAGCCTTCATTTGTCTATTAAAATATAGAATAATATCTTACTTGTAGATATGCATTTGACCTAATTGGTCTATTGCCATATTAATGTTCAAAAAAATGCAGGCCCAAGGGTATGTCTAGGTTACATATAGGTCTTCACTAACCAATTCTTCCGGGGACATCTGAGTACTCTGGAGATAGAAGGCTATACCCATTTTTTTTAAGTGAATCATGGCATGTGAATATCAAGCAATTCGAAAGTTCTGAAAGTTCTAAGAAAATAAATATTTCCCTCCCCCCAAATGAAGGAATTTATAGGAAATTGTAGGCTAGAATCTTAGCACATATTCCAAAATCTTACTTAAAGTATTTTTGTAAATAAGAATTTGTTCACTATTCTATATCAGGTATCTCAATAAATATTTGTTCACTGAAAAATAAACTATTTTAAAAGTGCTTCACAAAATTTAATTATAAAGTATATACATTTTTAATCATGAAGCAGTAGCAAAAAGGCAATCCAGGATTTTTTTTTTAACTCATTTCTTTTCTTTTTTTTTTTTATTGTTGGGGATTCATTGAGGGTACAAGAAACCATGTTACACTGGTTGCATTTGTTAGGAAAAGACCCTCTTACAATCGTGTTTTACCCCCAAAAGGTGTGGCACACACCAAGACCCCAAGACCCC
>CAUYON010040378.1:0-13321 GCA_963573935.1 Arctocebus calabarensis | reverse complement strand
GCTGGATCTCCAGACAGACACCATTATCTTTTTTGATGCCTTCAGGTTTTGAAGTGTCAGCACTTCATCTTTGTCCAACCCTTGTGTTGAACACTTGGCAATTGTCAAAAAGAATCCATTTTCATCACTTAGGATGGTGTAGAAATGGTTCACTTTTGTGTCATGACAGCAAAGAAAGGCAAGCTTCGCGACAGTTTCTCCTCTGACACTCAGTTAATTCATGTGGAACCCATCTATCTATCCAGCTTCTTTACCTTGCTGATTAGGTACCATTCATGTTCCCGATTTGGATTTTTCCTAAAATCACAACTGTACCACTTTTCTTCTACCCTCTTCTGTTTCCCCCACTCACTCTCAATAAGTCACTTTCACAATCATTTCGAGCACGGCTTCCAGGGGACCTGATTGAATACAAAATTGGGCAAATCAAGTTGATCTGAAAAAAATTAAAGCCCAGTTAACGTAGAGGTGCCAAACTTTGCTAGTCACTAGGGAAAAATCATCAAAAAATGTATCTTTGTTTTGCTGATCAGCTTGAAAGACGAAAGAAAAAAGATTTATAAAACAACCATTTTCAAGATTTTGAGGAAAGGCCATAATGTTTTATAGAAGGGGATTTAATTTGATACCAACCTTATTGATAATTCTGTAAATTTATCCTTTAGAAATAACTGGTTAGGTATAAAGGGTACATGGATAAGGATATTCACTGTAATAACGTCTAAAATATGTAAAAATGGAAACAAGGCTCGGTGCCTGTGGCTCAAGCAACTAAGTCGCCAACCACATACACCTAAGCTGGTGGGTTTGAATCCAACCTGGGCCTACCAAATAACAACTATGGCTGCAACAAAAAAATAGCCGGGTGTTGTGGTGGGTGCCTTTAGTTCCAGCTACTTGGGAGGTGGAGGCAGGAGAATCGCTTGAGCCCAGGAGTTGGAGGTTGCTATGAGCTGTGATGCCACAGCACTCGATCCAGGGTGACAGCTTGAGGCTTTGTCTCAAAAAAAACAAAAAAAGAAAATGGAAACAAGATAAACATAATAAGGATTAGCTTAATATGGCTCAGCGCCTATAGCTCAAGCGGCTAAGTCGCCAGCCACATACACCTGAACTGGCGAGTTAGAATCCAGCCCGGGCTGCCAAACAACAATGACAGCTGCAACCAAAAAAAAAAAAAAAAATAGCCAGGTGCTGTGGCGGGCACCTGTAGTCCCAGCTACTTGGGAGGTGGAAGCAGGATAATCGCTTGAGCCCAGGAGTTGGAGGTTGCTGTGAGCTGTGATGCCGCGGCACTCTACCCAGGGCGACAGCTTGAGGCTCTGTCTCAAAAAAATAAAAAAGGATTAGCTAAATAATCCATTGTACTTTGAAACAA
Organism: Arctocebus calabarensis; assembly: GCA_963573935.1. Taxonomy (NCBI): domain Eukaryota; kingdom Metazoa; phylum Chordata; class Mammalia; order Primates; family Lorisidae; genus Arctocebus; species Arctocebus calabarensis. The sequence goes on along the minus strand of CAUYON010040378.1, from coordinate 11,943 downwards.
AAGAATATTATGTATAAAGATGTCTAGAATAAGTTATTTAAATGGAAAAGTTATAAAACTAGATACATAGTACCCATATATAATGTGCACAGAAATAATCAAAATAAATGCCATGAAATTAAAAAAACAAAATCCAAGTAAGAGCCTCACACTATGATTAGTTGATAAGTCTTAGTCTCTTTTAATCCCTAGTTTTCTTCTCTATCGTTTTTTTATTCTCTGTAATTTATCTGTTAAAGAAAGCAGGTGATTTGTCCTGTAGAATTTCCCAGAGTCTGGTTTTTGTTGATTGCATCTCCATGGTGGAGTTTAGCATGTTCCTGTGTCCTCTCCATAAATTGGCAGATGGATTCATCTGTCTTCTAATTCCTCCTCATCAGTCATCACGAAATCCTTGCAGCGCCACCTTCAAGACACTCAGAATTCCACTACTTCTCCCCCTCCATTGCTTCCCTCCCTTCCCAGCCTGCACTGAAGCGCTCCTGGATTATTGCTACAGCCTCTACCTGGTCTCCTTGTCCCCTTCTGCCTCAGGAGCCCCCTTCTCCCTCACATCCAGCCTGTCCAGCATTTAGCCACCACTGCCATAACCACAACATGGTACTATGTGCTGGACATTGCGCCAGGCTCCTTGTGTGGACAGGTGCACTTCACCTTCATAGGAGCACATTTCACAAAGGTAAAGTGAGGCTGCATAGGGGCTGAAGGCTGCCAGCCAAGGTCCCCTAGTGAGTGTGTGATAGAGCTGGGATTCAAACGCACAATTCTAAATGTGGCTCTCTCTCTTCCTGCCTCCCTTCCCCAGCCCCACCCACAGCAGGATATCTGGTGTCACCTCTATCAGCAGTTCCATCGGAGACCAGGCTGCCACTGCTGCCTGCTCCCTGGGTGTTGGGTGACTGGCTGCCATCTCCCCTGTTCCACTTGGCCCTGACCCAGGTGGGGCACCTCTGCTGGTTCCAACAGAGCCCAAGATCACTGTCTCTGCCCCCTTGCCAGCCCCGTGTCATTGGCCCTGTCCATCTGGGCCAGCAGGGCCTGGGCATTTGCAGCCCCTCCCCCTCACACCAGGTGGCCTGGTAAGCCACAAAGCTGGCTTGGCTCCCTTGGGTACCTCTGGATGGGGCTGGGGACAAATCACCTTTTTACATCATCTTCCTTCCTGCCAAACAGGGTCAAGACAAGTCTTAACAGGTAGCAACCAGGTCGTGAAACCACCACCTGAGGGCTATGGGAGAGAGGGCTCCCTAGATTGCCATGGTGGTGGGTGGTCTGTGAGGCAGTAGCACACAGGTGGGTGCCCCAGGCCTGTGTCAGCTCCAGATCCCTGAGCTCCCCTGTTGTCCCTTGAACCTTGTCACTGCCCAGCCCCTAGGCCTCTCAACCATTGCTCAGTTGGGCTATGGCAGTGGAGGCTTGAGCTCTGTTCCAGACCTCTGTTCTAGACCTCTCCAGGGGCTTCACTGAGAAGACAGTACGCCCCCTTTGGCAGAACTTGCAGAATATATGTGGGAATTTTCGACATGAAATAACATGCAGAGCATGTACAAATAAGCCCGTCTGTCTGTGTGCATGGCCCGCTGGGGCACCATGGTCTGCAGGGAGATCAGGCACCTGCAGGGTCTGTGAGGTAGGGGAGTGGGGAGAAGAGCAGCCCTGAGAGCTTTACTACAAGTTGATTTCCATTACCTTCTCCTTGTCTTGCAACCATACAGGTCTTTGAAAATGCCCTTGCTTTTTGTGGTGGTGGTGTTTTTGAGACAGAAGCTCACTGTTGCCCCAAGCTAGAGTGCGCTGGTGTCATAGCTCACAGCAACTTCAAACTCCTCGGCTCAAGTGATCCTCCTTCTTCAGCCTCCTGAGTAGGTGGGACTATAGGTGCCTGCCATAAAGCCCAGCTAGTTTTTCTATTTTTAGTAGAGATGGGGGTCTTGCTCTTGCTCATGCTGGTTTCCAACTCCTGAGCTCAAGCAATCTACCTGCCTCAGCCTCCCAGAGTGCTAGGATTGCAAGTGTGAGCCACTGCACCTGGTAACCTTTGATTTTTGGTATGAAGATGTTCTGGACTCCTCAAGGCTGGTCTCATCCATCTCTCCAAAGAGCTGTGACCTTTTATATAAATACATTTTTTATTAGATCATAATTCATATACCATAATATTCACCCTTTAAAAATGTAAGTTCAAGGTCGGGCACAGTGGCTCACACCTGTAATCCTAGCACTCTGGGAGGCCGAAGCAGGTGGATTGCTAGAGCTCACAAGTTCGAGACCAGCCTAAGCAAGAGCTAGACCCCGTCTCTAAAAATAGCTGGACACTGTGGCGGGTGCCTGTAGTCCCAGGTACTTGGGAGGCTGAGGCAAGAGAATCCCTTAAGCCCAGGAGTTTGAGACTGCTGTGAGCTGTGATACCAGATCACTCTACCGAGGGTAACAAGTAAGACTCTGTCTCAAAAATAAATAAATAAATGCATAAATAAAAATGTACCATTCAGTCTCTTTTAGTATATTTACAGTGTTGTACAGCCATCACCACTGTCTAATTCCAGAACATTTCCATCACTCTGAAAAGAAACCCTTTTTGGTATATTTAAAGTATTGTACAGCCATCATCACTATCTAATTCCAGAACATTTCCATCACTCTAAAAAGAAAGCCTGTGTCCATTAGCAGTTACTTCCCAATTCCCCTTCTCTCAGAAAACTTTCTGTTTTGGTAAATTTGCCTATTCTGGACATTTCATATAAATAGAATCATATAAATCTTTTGTGACTGGCTTCTTTCACATAATATCATTTTTTTTTTTTGAGACAGACTCTCACTATGTCTCCCTTGGTAGTGTGCCGTGGCGTCACAGCTCACAGAAACCTCAAACTCTTGGGTTTAAGCGATTCTCTTGCCTCATCCTCCCGAGTAGCTGGGACTACAGGCCCCCACCACAATGCCTAGCTATTTTTTGTTGCAGTTGTCATTGTTGTTTAGCTGGCCTGGGCAGGGTTCGAACCCCCAGCCTCAGTGTATGTGGCTGGCGCCGAACCACTGTGCTACGGGTGCTGAGCCATAATATCATGTTTTTAAGGTTCATCCATGTTGTAGCATATAGCTCCTTCATTCCTTTCAATGGCTGAATAATATTCCATTGTAGGAATAGAAAATGTTTACTCGTTCACCCCAGTGAGTTGTTTCTGTTTTAGTTATTGTGAATAATACGTTTATTATCTGAGTGTTTATGTACAAGCTTTTCATTTTTGTTTGGTATATACATCTAGGAGCACAATTTCTGGGTCATATGGTAACTCTATGTTTAACCTGCAGAGGAGCTGCCAGGCGGTTTTCCTGACTGCAGTGTTTTATTAATATATTTCCACTGGCAATGTGTGAATGTTCCAGTTTCTCCTCATTTGTTGTTGCTTGTCTTTTTTTTTTTTTTTTTTTGCAGTTTTTGGCTGGGGCCAGGTTTGAACTCACCATCTCTGGTATATGGGGTCAGTGCCCTACGCCTTTGAGCCACAAGTGCCGCCCACACGCTGCTTGTCTTTTTGATCATAGCCATACTAGTGGGTGTGAAGTGGTACCTCTTTGAGGTTTTGATTTGCAGCTTCCTGAAGACTAATAACACTGAGAATCTTTTATGTGTTTATTGGTCTTTTGTATATCTTCTGTCTGTCCATATACTTTGCCTAATTTCAATTGCATAACTTGTCTTTTTATTGTTGAACTTTCAGAATTCTTTTTTTTTTTTGAGACAGGGCCTCAAGCTGTCACCCTGGAGAGAGTGCGGTGGCATCACAGCTCACAGCAACCTCCAATTCCTGGGCTCAAGTGAGTCTCCTGCCTCCGCCTCCCAAGTAGCTGGGACCACAGGCGCCCACCACAACGCCCAGCCATTTTTTGGTTGCAGCCATCATTGTTGTTTGGCGGGCCGGGCTGGATTTGAACCTACCAGCTCAGGTGTACATGGCTGGTGCCTTAGCCCGTTGAGCCACAGGCACTGAGCCAAACTTTCAGAATTCTTTATTTTGGGTATTAGATATATGATTTGCAAATATTTTTTCCCATTTTGTAGGTTATTTTTTCTCTGTGGATCCATGTATGGGGAGAGTCTTTAGAGACTCCAGCCTGGGTGTTAGAGGCATTATACTTATTAAATTGTAGAAACCAACTTAAGAACCCAACCAGTTGCCTCAGGAGCTCTAAGAAGAGGGCTTTGGGCTGCAGGGACCAGACTTGCCTAATCGCCTTGCATGACAGTAGCGCTTAAGGACAAAAGAGGGAAGTGACACATATCCTGGCAGCTTGGTGGATGTAGGACACTAGAGCCAGTTCCCCAATTTATTTCCACTACTCCTCTCGGGGTCCTCACCCCCTCCAAGTCTCCAAACCCAGCCACTCCCTTTACCTGGGTGTCCCCACTCTGCTCTTTGCTCTCAGCCTCTCTCCTCCTTCAAGGCCTTCATTGGCTGACCCAGCTGGCAGGGAGGGGCTTATCCTCTAAGGAGGACTTCCTGTGGTACCTACGGGGTAGGGAGAGGACACCAGCACCCCGACAGATTGTCCATGGTCAAATTTGAGAAAAACTTGGTTCAGCCAAGGTTAAATTTTCTTTACTCTAAGACTCATCAGAGTCTCTAACATGCTGTTGTTGTGTATTGTGAATATCAAGGAATTTAATTGCCAATATGTGGAAGCAATCAAGATGTCCTTCAGTAGGTGAATGGATCAACTATGGCACATCCAGATGATGGAATATTATTCAGTGTTCAAAAACATGAGCTATAAAGCCATGAAAATACATGGCAGAATCTTAAATGCACATTACTAAGTAAAAGAAGGCAACTTAAAAAGTCTGCATACTGTATGATTTCAACTGTATGACATTCTAGAAAAGGTAAAACTGGGGAGACAATAAAAAGATAGTGTTTGCCAGGGGTTGTGGGGAAGGAATGAGTAGGCAGAGCACAGAGGATTTTTAGGGCAGAGCAGCTATGCTGCGTGACAGTGCAATGGTGGACTCTGGGTGATGGTGATGTGCAGTGTGGGTTCGTCACTTGTAACAAACATACTACACTGACACAGGATATCGAGGCTAGGGGTGGGAGGGGTCCATGAGAACTCTCTGTACATTCTTTTTTTTTTGCAGTTTTTGGCTGGGGCTAGGTTTGAATCTGCCACTTCCAGCATATGGTGCTGGCGCCCTACCCCTTTGAGCCACAGGTGCCGCCTACTTTCTTTTTTTTTTCTTGAGACAGAGTCTTACTACATTGCCCTTGGTAGAGTGCCGTGGTATCACAGCTCAAAGGAAGCTCAAACTCTTGGGCTTAAGCGATTCTCTTGCCTTGGCCTCCCAAATAGCTGGGACTACAGGCACCCACCACAACATCTGGCTATTTTTTTGTTGCAGTTGGCTCCAGCCGGGTTCGAACCCACCAGCTTTGATGTATGTGACTGGCACCATAACCACTGTGTTATGGGTGCCCAGCCTCTCTGTATTCTGTTAATTTTGCTGTGACCTTAAAACTGTTCAGAGTGGGCTCGGTGCCTGTGGTTCAGCGGGCTAAGGCACCAGCCACATATACCTGAGCTGGCGGATTCGAATCCAGCCCAGGCCCGCCAATCAACAATGATGGCTGCAACCAAAAAATGGCTGGGTGTTGTGGCGGGCGCCTGTAGTCACAGCTACTTGGGAGGCAGAGGCAGGAGACTCGCTTGAGCCGAGGAATTGGAGGTTGCCATGAGCTGTGATACCACAGCATTCTATCCAGGGTGACAGCTTGAGGCTCTGTCTCAAAAAAAAAAAAAAAAACGTTCAGAGTGGGCAGGTATTGTGGCAGGTGCCTATAGTCCTAGCTACTAGGGAGGCTGAGCAGAAGGATGGCTTGAACCCAGGAGTTTGAGGTTGCTGTGAGCTAGGGTGACACCATGGCACTCTAACCTGGGTAATAGAGTGAGTCTCAAAACAAAACAAAACAAAAAAGAATGGCTGTAAAAAATAAAGTCTTTCAATTTAAAAATATTAGTGCATGGTCATGCCTGTAGCTCAAGCAGCTAAGGTGCCAGACACATACAGCAGAGCTGGCGGGTTTGAATCCAGCCTTAGCCTGCCAAACAACAATGATAACTACAACCTGGGCATTGTGGTAGGCACCTGTAATTCCAGCTACTTGGGAGGCTGAGGCAAGAGAATTGCTTAAGCCTAGGATTTTGAGGTTGCTGTGAGCTGTGACAGCAATTGCTTGAGGCTCTGTCTAAAAAAAATAAAAAATAAAAATATTAGTGTATGTATACCATGGTGACAAAAGAAGTATACAAAATTTTAAGAGATATTATGTACGTATTACTTTTTGAAGTTCAGTTGAATTTTTTTTTTTTTTTGTAGAGACAGAGTCTCACTTTATCGCCCTCAGTAGAGTGCTGTGGCGTCACACAGCTCACAGCAACCTCCAACTCCTGGACTTAGGCGATTCTCTTGCCTCAGCCTCCCGAGTAGCTGGGACTACAGGTGCCCGCCATAACACCTGGCTATTTTTCTGTTTTGCTGTTCAGCCGAGGCCAGGTTTGAGCCGGCCACCTTCCATATATGGGCCCTGCGCCCTACTTGATGAGCCACAGGTGCCGCCCATCAATTGAATTTTAATAGCAGTGTGTAGTATGACATTCACTCAAAAGACAATGTTAATCAAATGAATGCTAGTATCACAAGTGACAGGCATGAACAGGATAGCTTTTTCTCTTAATGTGTGTATAATTTTTTTTGGCACCCTCTGTATATTAGGAAGTGATAAGTGTTAAACAGAAAAATAAAGCAGGGGTGAGGGGTTAGGGAATGAGGGCCATGGACTGGAAGTTTGGATGGGGTGGAGGTGGGTGTTGGGGGCACTGATCAGAACAGTAAGGAAATGAGCCCTATGGATAACAAGGGAGCAGTGTCCCAGCATAGGAAATGGAGCGGTCCTGGGGCTGGAAGCAGGGATCATTGGTGGCTGGGGAGTGCTGGAGGCTGATTGGAGAGGCTTCAGGAGGGAGTGGAGCCAGGGAGGATGGACAAGACTTCCCAGGACTCTACCCAGTCAGAGTAGGTACAGGGGCCAGGAGCTGAGGGCACGAGGCCACCTAGGGAGGGCCTTGGTTTTCTCTTAAATGAGAGAAATAATAGCATGTTTCTCTCTGGATGGGAGAGAGACTGTGGTGAGGCCAGTCCCAGTCATGTGGGAGCACACTGGAGCAATGTGGGGTTCCAAGGGCTAGACAGAGGGGCTGGGCCCAGTGGGAGGAGGAGAGCCCCAGGGCACACATGTGGAGTGTCATTTCTAGATGGCTCCCTTTTTTAAAAGCGTAAGCAGCACAGTTGTCAGCTGAGAGTGAGGAAGGAGGAGGTGTTATGAAACATTTGTCTTCCAGCGTTTGCACAGCCCCGTGTGAAGTAAGCACCATCATCCCTGCTTTGCAGATGTGGGGGGCGGTGACTTGTCAGGAAGGGACTGGATCATATTTGAGCCATGTCGGAGGGCTCCAAGGGCATGGAGTGTGGATATCGGGATGCGACTACACCCTGGCCTTGCCTCTGGGCCTAGTCCAGCCCTGCACCAGCAGGGAGGACAGTGGCCTGCACAGGAGAGGTGCTAGGTGCTGCCCCAAGTTCATCAAGTAAGAGGGTGCCCCTGGCTCGGCGCCTGTGGCTCAATGGGCTAAGGCGCCAGCCACGTACACCTGAGCTGGCAGGTTTGAATCCAGCCCCCGGGCCCGCCAAACAACAATGACGGCTGCAACCAAAAAATGGCCAGGCGCTGTGGCGGGTGCCTGTAGTCCCAGCTACTTGGGAGGCGGAGGCAAGAGACTCGCTTGAGCCCAGGAATTGGAGGTTGCTGTAAACTGTGATGCCACAGCACTCTACCCAGGGTGACAGCTTGAGGCTCTGTCTCAAAAAAAAAAGGGTGCCCCTGCCACCACTGAACCTCTTCTTCCCCTATGTGCTAGCTGGTGCAACCCCCCCAGGCCACTGTCTTCCCTCTTCTCCCTGCTGCCACACTGTGGGCTGCTGTCCATGGCTCTTTCCTGCTGCCTGGAAGCCTTAGTTCAGTTGTTCAGCATGGGACGGTATCCCACGTCCACGTTAGCAGACTCCAGCCAGGGCTTCTCAACTCTGGCTTCGCATTAGATTTTTCTGATTTAATGGGCCCAAAGGCTGGGCATTGGTATTTTTTTGAATTGAAGTAAAAACTGCATGTGTTCATGAACTTGGAACCATTACCCAGAACAAGATGTAGAACTTTTGGGTGGTGCCTGTGGCTCAGTGAGTAGGGCACCAGCCCCATACACAGTGGGTGGTGAGTTCGAACCCGGCCCTGACCAAACTGTAACAAAAAAATAGCCGGGCGTTGTGGCAGGCGCCTATAGTCCCAGCTACTTGGGAGGCTGAGGCAAGAGAATCACCCAAGCCCAGGAGTTGGAGGTTGCTGTGAGCTGTGTGATGCCGCGGCACTCTACTGAGGGCAACAAAGTGAGACTCTGTCTCAAAAAAAAAAAGTATAGAACTTTTCCAGCATCTCAGAAAGTTTTCTCCTGCCCCTTCCCAGTTACTACCTGCCCCTGGTAACCACTATTCTGACTTCCACCGGAATCAGATTGGACTGTTTGCAAACTTCACAGCAATGGAATCGTGTGGTGCTGTCTGTGAGAGTCCTCTGCAGCAGGGTGGGTGGCAGGTAGCTGCCCTTTGTCATTGTTGTGTAGTTGTCGTAGGTCTGGTCACTGGGGAAACAGAGGCTGAGCTGGAGGTCTGTATGCAGGAAGTAGGATGTGGGGAGTTGCTCTTGGCATCATCAGGTCTGAGGGACGGAGGATTGTGCTGAAGCAGAAGTCACAGTAGAGGCCACACAGAGCCCTGAAGCTGGATGGCTCATCAGGGGGAGGCATGACCTTGGGCAGGGCAGCTTTAGCCTGGGTAGTTCCCAGAGCGAGACTCGGCTGGGGCTGAAAGTGCTCTGGCCCTGGAGGGGTAAGCCTGGGCACCCCCTTGGCATCCACTCTAGCTCCTGCCTCGTGCTGCTTGGGAACCTGTGCCCTTGCAATAATTCACTCTGTTGGCAACAGCTTCTTGAGAATTCTGGTTGGCTTCCTTTCCTGGGGAACTTTCAAGGGGAAGAGCAGTGAGATGAGCTCCAGTCCCCACTGCCACACTCATTTTCTCCCTCCTCAGCTACCCTTCCTAGGCTTCCAACCCCTGGCCAGCACCTCTGCTGGTCTAAGTGGCTTACCTGCCAAGGGGACCCAGACTCTCATCCTGCCTTCTCAGACCTTGGCTGTGGCCCTCACCCCTTTCCCATCAATGCCAGGCAAGGGAGTACCAAGAGATGCTAGGGAACTGCCCCGATGCCAAAGCAATTCTTCCCTGCCCCTTGGTGCAGATGTACAAATAGTGCAAGGCTTTCACAGAAGGCCCTGCCCATAACCAGGGCTCATCATTCCTGCTAGGATGGTGACTCCTTTGTCAGCTGGTCTCTTGCCGCAAGGAACCTGAAGGGGGGTGGTGGCCCCTGTAGCTGAAAGTTTAATTGCACTCTTGCTGTCTCCTGGTGGATGTGCTTCCCTTTTGGGAACCAGGATTTCTGCAATGCCCAGAGTTGTCACTGGGTGTGATGGGTGTGTGGAGCCCCTCCTACTTCTACCCTGTAGTTCTTAGATACATTTATTCTGGTCCTGCTGGGGACTACTGGGGATACATCACCATACAAAGATCAATAATTAAGAGTGTGTACTGTGTCCTAGAAGATGGCTCTCCGTCATTTAAATTGAAAATAAAAATTGCATGTACTTATGGTATGTAACATGTTTTGAGATACGTACACATTATAAAATGGATACATCAAGTGAATTAACATGTGCATTACCTCATTACTTTTCTCTTAGCAATTTCAAGAATATAGTACATAGCCAGGTGTTATGGCGGATGCCTATAGTTCCAGCTACTTTGAAGGCTGAGGCAGCAAAATCACTTGAGCCCAAGAGTTTGAATTTGCTGTGAGCTATGACACCACAGCACTCTACCAAGGGTGAGAAAGTAAGACTCTGTCTCAAAAAAAAAAACAGAATGCAGTACATTGCTATGAACTATAGTCACCATGCTTTACAGTGGATCTCCTAATCAACTACGTCAATGAAAGGCTGTAGTGTCACCCTGTCTGGCAGCAGTTGTGGGTGGTACAGTGTGATGGAACCAGCAGATCCCTCCATGTGCCCAGAGCCACACCCCCAATTTCAGAGGCTTCCTCTGCAATAGCTTTTGCCCCACAGGCCAAGGCAGCAGCGTGGAGTTCTGCCATGTGTCTTTTCCAGTTACAGATTCAGGGACCAGAGTGATGACATTGGATGAGCTGTGGACCCAGTGAGCTGAACCTGGGCCAGGACCCCATTCATCATCCAGTCCCCTATGCTCCCACCCAAACAGGGAGCATAATGACCTTTTGGGTCCCCAGTACCATGTTCATTAGACCTGTTCCAACAGTCCTGGAAATGCATGGTTTCAGCATATGGTTACCCAAATAAGGTGTATAAGTCCTCCTGGGGAGGGACTGTTGGAATTATTGCCACATGTACTTGTTCTGTGGTTGCAGGGTCTTTCCTCCTGAGGACTGGATCTCTCCTTCAGTCAGTTGGATCTGAAGCCTTGCTCAGGCCTGGAAACTTATCAAAGGATGGTGACTTTTTATTGGGTTGCTTCCCTCAGCCCCAGATCAACAAGCCTGAATTCTTTTGATTACGTAGAGTAGGCAGTATCCTTGTTGGCTGCCCCCAACACCTCTACGGATCAGAGAGCGCTGACCTTGCTGCTGGTTGTGCTAATTGCCCCTGCCTTGCTTCTGGTGACTGAATGCTGCCACCTGGCCTCTTCCTTTGGGGTCCGGTCATCTCCATTCCTGTCAGGGTGCCCAGGTCTACAACAGCAACTCTATCAGGTCTTTGGAGGACACTCACTCTGGAGCTTCTCAGGGCATTGCTTATGGCTCTGGTGCCAGAGTGTCTATCGGCCTTCCTACAGAAGTTGGACAAGTGGGTTTCTGGCCTGACATGGGACCCGCCTGAGCTTGGGTCCTTTGGATCCTTCTTGCACTGCCTGGCACAGCAGCCTGCTTCTTTCTACTTCTTCTGCCACTTCCTCCAAGCTGCCTGTCTTGACCAGGTCCTTGCCACAGTGCTAGTCTTTTTATTATAAGATTGTGTCTCTCTGACTTGATGTGCCCCTTGGTTCAACCCCTCAGGACTGAGTCCTGGGCACGTTCTCCTGGTTTCTGCTCACATGATGGTTTCACCTGCACCAGACTTTCCTCCTTTAGCCCCAGTAAATGAGGGAGTGACTTACCCCAGTTTGGCGGGGTGCAGGTCTGTAGGCAGGGAGAGTGCTAGCTAGGGCTGACTTCTGCATCTCACTCTTTCCCAAATAGGGCCTGGCCTTGGTGCTGAAGACCCCCCCTTGGGCTGAGAATTCAACCTTTTCTGTTGCTCCAATCCACTCATAATTAGACCCTGGTCTACTCCTCAGCTTCCTCGTCCCTTCCAGCTGCAGAAAAGGATAATTTATATGCTGCTAAGAAGGCCCTGGGCTTTCACACTTGGCCTTAAATTAGTGATGAGTCACCCTCAGCCTGGCATTGTCTTTCTCCATGCTAGTGAGCCCCAGAATAGCCACCGTTCCATAGGCCTTATAATGACGTACAGCTCTTCCAGCATCTCAAACTCAGGAGCTGTTGCGCCGCAGTGCATGCCCTTTCTCTCCGACCGTAGAAGCGTTAATGGTCTCATCGCTGCTGTTCCTGGGGCCCTCAGCTCACTTCCCAGGGCCAGGGATGGGTGAGTGACCCAGCTCCCAGGCCCCAGGGTTCAGATGCTGCTTCCTAAATTCACTCCTGACACCAGCTGGGGTAGGTTGGGTTCTGACTTGGAGATTTGTGT
>CAUYON010040377.1:0-11645 GCA_963573935.1 Arctocebus calabarensis | reverse complement strand
GCGAGAGAGGAGAGGGAGAGAGAGGGGGAAGTCATTGGAAGAAGTCCAAGTGCCCACTGACTCACAAATGGATTAATAAATTGTGGTATGTGTACAGCATGGAATATAATGCAGTCTTAAAGAAAGATGGAGACTTTACCTCTTTCATGTTTACATGGATAGAGCAGGAACATACTATTCTTAGCAAAGTATCTCAAGAATGGAAGAAAAAGTATCCAATGTACTTAGCCCTAATATGAAGCTAATTTATAGCTTTCATATGAAGACTATATAGCCCAATTACAGCACAAGAGTATGGGGAAAAGGGCAAGGGGGGAGGGGAGGGGAGGGAGGAGGATGGGTGGAGGGAGAGTAACTGGTGGGACCACACCGACGGTGCATCTTAGAAGGGTACAGGTGAAACTTAGTGGATACAGAATATAAAGGTCTTAACACAATAACTATTAAAATGCCATGAAGGCTATGTTAACCAGTTTGATGAAAATATTTCACATTGTATATGAAACGAGCATACTGTACCCCATGATTGCATTAATGTACATAGCTATGATTTAATTAAAAATATGTAAAGCATAGTGCCTAGTATATAGTAAGTGCTCAATAAGTTAGTATTCCCTAGCTTTCTCAGAGGCTCATACAGGTTGTCTCCAAGCCCACATCATTGCTACCTAGCCTCCAGGCTTTTCCCTTGCTCCCAGTTCAGATTATTCCTACTGCCCAAATTCTGTTGTGGGAATCAGCCAAACCTGATTTCACTTCTAGTTCTGCTGCTTAACTCAGGGAGTATTTATTTCTCTTAGCCTCAGTTTCTTTCTCTGTAAACTGGGGCTATGAATCTCCCTCTCAACATCATTTTAGCTATTAGTATTATGATCTCACCTGTCCCTCTCAGGTCTGTCTTAGGCCCTGGAATAGGAGGGAGGGCTCTCAGGAAAGCCAGTTGAGGTGTAGGTAGGGTCTGCTGAGCTGACAATGGGGAATCTACTCTCTGACTTCCCATCAGCACCTGCCTCTAAGCTAGTCTCATCTCCAAGTGACCTCTAAGCTCTGACAGCCTGTGATATGTAATCAAGAGGCCTTCATTAAGTGCCTATAGTCCCATACTGAACTCTGACCAGGCCTATACTTCAAGGACAAAGCCAGAATCATAGATAGTGACAGAAAAGCAAAGGATTATAGATTCTTAGAGCTAATACCCCAGTTGTTCTAGAACTGTCCATATCCCAAACATTCTGCCCCATTTTTTTCTCATGAGCTGCCAGAATTACTTAGAAATTCCAAACAATCTGGTCTAATACCAACTCAAACACTTATTAGCTGTTTGACTTTGGTTTAATGATCTGACCTCCTTTAGATGAGTTTCTTCATCTTTACACTGCAGATAATAGCAATCTCTTTCCATAAGGTCTCTGTCAGGACAGAGAGTGGTTTGGGAATAGAAGCGCTGGAGGGGTACAGAAGGAATGATTCTGAAAGTAGAATTTCTAAGTAAAATAGGGTCATGAAAGCAAGTGAGTGGGTCCCAAGTGCAAGCTCAGGGATGTCACCTAAAGGACTCAAGCCAGCAAGAGGAGTGTCTGAGGAGAAAGACTGGTTGGGGAGGGACTGCTTTGGGTGGCAGTGTGGGGAAAGAGGTTCAGAATCCTGACAGTGCTCTTTAGTTACCCAGAAAGAAGTGAGGTGGTGGTCAGGGAGCTAAGGGTCAAATTACAAAGGCGACTTCCTGTCTGTGACTGCCTGAGTGGTTTTCTGGTACCCTATTCCTCCCTGTATACTCCTGGGTGGACTCTCCCTGGATGGGGCTCAAGACATAGCAGGATCTGAGACTAGAGTGGAAGCAGGAAATGAGAGCCTGTCTAACACAAAATTTTTCTGAATTATAGCCTCCTGAGTTCAGAGCAAAGGAAGACAGGAGAGGGTACTAGATGACTTTGAGAGGACTCTAAGAGTACACAGGAAGCCTCCAGGGCAAGGCCAGGGGCTATCCCTCCTTGAATCAGTCATTGGGGTTCTACAAAGCTTAAATCATCTCTAAGGAGCTGATTTCTGACCAGGAAATCATCTATCTAAAAGCATGTGTTAAGCACTTAGTCAACACCAGACACTGAGGCTGTAAAGAGAGGTTCGCCACCTGGCCTTGCCTTCTTATGAGTTAGTATCTCTAAGTTGAAGTCCGGGGACACAGGCAAGGTGAGGGATGGGGTGTGTGGAACTTGATCTTAGTTCTGTCACTGATTTGCATAATATAGCCTTCTTTCTCTCTGAGCCTCAGCTTCCCCATCTGTACAATGGAAAAGGGTGTAGGAATAGATGCTTTATAAGGGCCCATGAGGCTCAGTGGCCACAAGAAGAGCTGGTCAGATCCAGATCCCAGGACCTCAGAGAAGTAGGGCTGGGAAGTTCTTTCTGATCCTAGAAGGTGCCTCCATGTTTTCTGGCCCTCCCCTACCTCCCAAGGAGGGCCTTTGGGCTGGACTCCATTAAGTTAAAACCATATGTGAACCTCCCCTTTTTGCCTTCCCTGCTATGTAGCATGGGCTGTCTAGACATCTGCTTGCCTACTAGGAGTGGAGCACTTAGGTTTTGGAACACAGAGGATCAGCCATGGAGAACTGATGTGACTGTTTCCCTTATAGGCCCCAGACCCTCTCTGGTGACTGGAGGAGGCCAATTAGAGAACAAAATGCTTTCTGACCTGGGCCCTTGCCTACCGTGACCTGCATCTGCTCAGACCTTAATGGTCATTTGAGCTGTCTCTGGGGACAAAGGATGGGACTTCTGCGGACTGCCTGACTCCAGGCAGCAGCCTGTGTCCTGAGGGAGGCCAGAGGAGGAAGAGTGAGTTGCCTGCCTCTGCTGGAGCAGCCTGACATGGCAGGAATACAGTAAGCCTGGAGCCAAGGCCAGAATCTAGAGGCTGCTCCTGCTACCTACCTGTGAACTAATGCTCCCAAGGGTCTCCTCTGCACCTCTACAAAGCCCTAACTGGTGGTGGGCATGGGGGTATGTCAGGGAGAAAGCAGAGGGCCATTAGAGCACATTCTCAGTGGGAGAAGCTGCTGGGGTCTAGACTCCTCACTAGGCCCTATCCTCTTGTGGATAGGACATGGTTAAAGACCTTCATCCCAAACTTTCCAAGCTGGTCTCAAAAACTGGTTTGTCTACCTGCCTGCTGTGGAGAAAATGAATGGCTGAAAGGGAGAGGAACTGGGTTCTGGTCTGGGCCCGGCCACTGATTGGCTGCTCCCGTGCCAGTTTCCCCATTGGTCAAGTCAGCACTTTTTGGACAGACCTAGGGTGAGGGACAGGGAAGGTGGACGTGCTGTCACATACATTGAAAATGCTTGCAGTAGCCCTCAAGCTCAGGTGCCACCTGCTGCTAACCCCAGCCCCCACCCCTGTCCTACCATGAATAATGAACTGGTATTGATCCCGTGGTCGGGAAATTCCCTCTGACTTATGATAAAATTATACCCAGCCTATAAGCCTGGAACTCCAGACAGGTTTTCAGCAGCCAGGGATGAGCTCATCTGCACCGTCCCTACCCTACCTCTAGCCCAAGAGGACTGGGCATCAGAGACTGAGACCAGATGGTGTCTACCATCTCCTCCACCCTATCTCCAGGGAGATGGGACTAAGGACCAGGATCATCTATGGCAGGAGTTCCCATGACCAGGCCCCAGAAGGGAGGAGCCAGAGCACAGATCTGGGTTTGAAGCCTGGCTTCACCACTTCCTGCCCAGTGCCTCAGTTTTGTCAGCTACAAATGGAGATGATAATTTCTCATAGAGTTAGTCTTGGATTCAAATGATTTAAGGCAGCAGTCCCCAACCTTTTTGGACCAGTTTGATGGAAGACAACTTTTCCACAGACTGAGGTTGTGGCTTTCAGCATGATTTAAGCACATTACGTTTGTTGTGCACTTTATTTCTATTATTATTATTACATTGTAATATATAATGAAATAATTATACAACTCGCCATAATGCAGAATCATTGGGAACCCTGAGCTTTTTTTCCTGCAGCTAGACAGTATCATCCTGTATTTGTAGCCACTCCCCAAGTCTAACATCACTGCCTTAGCTTCACCCCAGATCATCAGACATTAGATTCTCATTAAGCAGCGTGCAACCTAGATTCCTCCTATGCACAGTAGTAGGGTTCCTGCTCCTGTGAGAATCTAGTGACACCACTGACCCCTTAGGTGGTGATGCCAGCAATGGGGAATAGCTATAAATACACATGAAGCTTCGCTCATTTGCCTATCTCTCACCTCTTGTGTGGTCCAGTTCCTAATAGGCCACAGCTCAGTACTGGTATGTGGCTAGGTGTTGGGGATTGCAGATTTAAGGTATGTAAAGTGCTCATCATGGTGCCTGACCAATGGGAGGAACTCCATAAATAGGAGTTCAGGCCTGCCCAAGTCTCCCTCCCGCCATACTAGCTGTGAAACCCAGGACCATTTCACAGAGGAAGGACCCTTTGAGTGATTTTCTGTATAGCACATGCCAAGATGAAGGGCTCAACTGCTTCAACTACAACTTGTACTTTACCTTAGAAACCCAAACAATGTAACCTAATTATTTGTAACCTTATGTTAATCTGAATTTTTTAAAAAAGTAAGCCATAAAATTCAACCTTTTAAAGTGCACAATTCAGTGTTTTTTAAATTGTATTCAACAGAGTTGTGCAACCATCACAATTATCTAATTTTAGAACATTTTCAGTATCCCCCAAAGAAACCCTATACCCAACAGCAGTCACTCCCAATTCCCATCTTCCCCCCTCCATGCCTCTAATAGCCACTAATCTACTTTCTATTTCTATGGATTTTCCTTTTCTGGATATTTCATGTGTGTAGCATATGTGGCATATGATCTCTGGCTTCTTTGACTTAGCATAATGTTTTCAAGCTGTATCCATATTGTACCATATAATAGTAC
The DNA here is from genome assembly GCA_963573935.1 of Arctocebus calabarensis. Lineage (NCBI taxonomy): Eukaryota > Metazoa > Chordata > Mammalia > Primates > Lorisidae > Arctocebus > Arctocebus calabarensis. Next base: position 6,702 of record CAUYON010040377.1, on the reverse strand, counting down.
TTTATTCTTTTTTGTGGCTGAGTAATGTTTCATCATAGGATAAACTATATTTTGTCCATCCATCCAATAGGTGACAGAAATTTGGGTTGTTTCCACTTTTGGGCTATTGTGAATAATATTTCTCTGAATCTTCATGTACAAGTGTTTCTGTAGATATATGTTTTCACTTCTCTTGGAGACATTGTCCATTTGTATGTCTTATTTTGAGAAATGTCTGTTCAGTTCATTTGTTCATTTTTAAATCAGATTTTTTTTTACTGTTGAGTTGTTTGAGTTTCATATGTATATGAATTGCTGAGTCATAAGGTAACTCTATTTTAACAATTTGAGAAACTGCTAAACTGTTTTCTAATGCAACTGTGTCATTTTACATTTACACCATCAGTGTACATTTGGTTCCAATTTCTTCACATCCTTGCCAATACTTGTTATTAGTTTTTTGATTACAGTCAACTTAGTGGGTATGAACTGATAGCTCATTGTAGTTTTGATGTGCATTTCCCTGATGGCTAAAGACATTAATTATCTTTTCATGTGTTGGCGAGTTGGGTATCTTCCTTGAGAAATATCTATTCAGCTCCGTAGACAGTTTTTTAAAAATTTCAGATTAATAGGAGCTTACAAATGATTAGGTTACATTGTTTTTTTATGGTAGAGTTCACCTTGTAGTTGGGCCCTTCACCCAGGAGCTATCCTGTATACCCTTACTTACATTGTGCACATTAGGTAAGAGCTTACCAATTGCCCATCCTCCTTCCCTCTCCCCTTTCCCTCCTACCTGCTCCCTCCCACTTGAATTTAATAGTGTTTTTCTCTCATGGGCATGTAGTTATTTATCTACTGGCTTCATATTAGTATTGAGTAGATTGTATACTTGATTTTTCATTCTTGGGATACTTTACTAAGAATGTGCTACGCTCCATCCAGGTAAGATGGCTTTGCCAATTTTTAATTGGATTGTTTGTCTTTTTATTGTGTGCATACTCATTTTATTTATTTGTCTGTTTAGGCAGCACATGTAAGTTGTACACAAATTCAAAAGGAGTAATAGAGTACTCAGTGACATGTAACTCTTCCTTCTTCCCTTTCCTCCAAATATCCACTTTCTCTTCTGGGAGACATCTACTTATAGTAGTTTCCATTTGTTTTTCTAGAGATAATTTATACATATATAAATATATTAATATGCATATTATGAGATTATTAAAATTAATTCAATAATTAAATTTGTTTTATATTTCATATGCTAAATAATCATAGACACAAAGTTTCTATAATAAGGCAACATTTAATTATTTCAGTTCTATGTTATTACTTAATTTAGATTTTACCTTACATAATAATACATCACTTATCTTATCTACCATGGTATTTTTGTCTTCACTAGACACTTTAAGAATACTTTATTGTATTAAATTTCAAACATACTCAAACATAGAATAATATAATAAACCCTACATACCCAACAAGTATGTACATTTTAAAGCTTCTAATAAACAATGTCAAGTTTTTTTCTATAAATGATTTTTAGCAATTTATACTCCTATCTGATATGTATGAGATTTATACTATCTTCGTTTGTTAATTAATACATAATAAGTGTACATATTTATGGGATACATGTGACATTTAGATACATGCATACAACGTATAATGATAAAATCAGGGTACTTAGGATATCCATTACATCAAACATTTATCATTTCTTTCTTGGGAACACTTTAAATTTTCTCTTCCAGCTATTTTGAAATGTATCACAAATTGTTAACTATGGTCACTCTGCTGGGCTACTGAACAGTAGAACTTATTCCTTGTGTCTGTTAATATCCATTTGCCAAACTCCCGTCATCGCCTCTTCATGGCCTCTGATAAACGTCATTCTACTTTCTATCTCCATGAGATCAATTTTCTAAGCTTCCATATGAATGAGAACATGCAATATTTGTCTTTCTGTGTCTGACTTATTTTAATTAACATAATGACTTCCAGGCCCATCATGTTGCTAGAAATGACAGCATTTATTTTTTTAAATGGTTTAATTGTAGTCCATTGTATATATAAACAATATTATCTTTATCATTTATGGACCTATAGATTGATTCCTTAGCTTGGCTATGGTGAATAGTGTTCCAATAAACATGAACATAAAGGTATCACTTCAAAATTATGATTTATTTTCCATTTGATATATACCCAGCAGTGGGATTGTTGGATTGTATGGTAGATCCATTTGTAGTTGTTTAGGGAATCTTCATACTGTTTTCCATTGTGGATATACTAATTTACATTACCACCAGCAGTGTACTAGTATTTCCTTTTCCACAGTCTCACCAGAATCTATTCTTTTTTGGTTTTTTGATAAGAGACATTCTATCTGGGGTTAGATGATATTTCATTGTGGTTTTGATTTTCATTTCCCTGATGATTAGAGTTGTTGAGCATTTTTTCATATGCCTGTTGTCCATTTACGTGTCTTCTTTTGAGAAATTTCTATTCAGATCATTTGATCATTTTTAAATTGGATTATGTGCTATTTTAAAAGTTGAGTTGTTTGATTTTATTATATATTCTAGTTATTAATCCCTTGTTGGATGGATAGTTTGCAAATATTTTCTTCCATTCTGTAGATTGTCTCTTCACTAAATTGATTGTTTCCTGTGCTGTGCAGAAGGGTTTATTTTTAGCTTGGTGTAAAACCATTATTCTATGTTTTTGCTTTTGTTGCCTGAGCTTATGAGGTCTTACACAAAAAGTCTTTGCCCAGACTGATGTGAAGCATTTCCCCAATATTTTCTTCCAGTAGATTCATAGTTTTAGGTCTTACATTTAAGTCTTTAATCCATTTTGATTTGATTTTTGTATGTGGTGAGGGAAAGAGGTCTAGTTTTTTTTTCTGCATATGGGTATCCAGTTTTCCCAGCACCAGTTATTAAAGAGACTGTCCTTTCCCAATCAATATTCTTGGCACATTTGTTGAAAATGAATTGACTGTAAATGTGTGGATTTATTTCTGGTTCTTGATTCTGTTCCATGAGTCTATATGTCTGTGTTTATGCCAGTACCATGCTGTTTTGGTTACTATGCCTCTGTAATATATTTTAAAATCAGGTAGTGTGATGCCTCTAACTTTGTTCTCTTTGCTCAAGACTGTTTTGGATATTTGAGGGATTTTGTGGTTTAATATTAATTTTAGGGTATTTTCTTCTGTTTTCATGAGCAATGTCATTGATATTTTGATAGGCATTGTATTGAATCTATAGATTGCTTTGGGTAATGTGGACATTTTAACAATATTAATTCTTTCAACTTATGAACATGGGATGTCTTTCCATATTATTGTGCCCTCTTCATGTTTTGTTTCAACATTGTTTCATAGTTTTCATTGTATAGAACACCATCCTTGGTTAGTTTGTTCCTAGGACATCTTTTTGGAGTTATTTTAAGTGAGATGGTTTTTTGAATTTCTTTTTCAGATCATTCACTGTTGGTATGTAGAAATGCTACTGATTTTTGAATGTTGATTTTGTATCTGCCACTTTACTGAATTTGTTTATCAGTTCTAATAGTTTTTTGGTGGCATCTTTAGGTTTTTCTAAATATAAGAAGGTATCATCGGTCGACAAGGACAATTTCCAATTTGGATGCACTTTATTTCTTTCTCTTACCTAATTACTTTGGCTAAGACTTTCAATTATACTCATATATGAGAAAAAGTGGTACAGTGGGCATCCTTGTTTTGTTCCAGATCTTAGAGGAAAGGCTTTCAATTTTTCTCCATTCTGTGTGATGTTAGCTATGGGTTTGCTATATATACACTTCACTGTTTTAAGGTATATTCCTTCTATACAAAGTTTGTTGAGTTTTATCAGGGAAAAAATTTGAATTTAATCAAATACCTTTTCTGCATTTACTTAGATGATCATATGGTATTAGTCCTTTATTATGTTGATATGGTGCATCAAATTTATTGATTTGCATATGTAGGACCATTCTTGCATTACTGGGATAAATCCCACTTGAGCATGGTGTATCACCTTTTTGAAGTATTGTTGGATTTGATTTGCTACTATTTTATTGAGGATTTTTATATCTATGCTCATCAGGGATATTGGCCTGTAGTTTTCTTTTTTTCTGCTACATCCTTGTCAGGATTTGGTATCAGGGTCATGCTGGCCTCATAGAATGAGTTAGGAAAAATTCTTTCCTCTCCAATTTTTTTGAATAGTTTTTTGAATAGGGAAGAATTAGGATTAGTTCTTCTTTAAAAGTTTAGTAGAATTCGGGGGGGGAGGAGCAAAGATGGTGGTCTGTAGCCAGCTTTCTGCAGACGCTCTTATCCAGAAGGACAGTTAAAGGACAGAAATTTAGCAAGAAAGCCAACAGTTTGGAGCTGAGCCAAGAGACAAGGTCAAGGAACGCACCTCAACCCTGCTGGAGCGACCTGCAACCCCAAGGATACAAATAAAAGGTACAGAGCACATCACCAAGCTGACGGGAGTCCCCTCCCCAAAGAGAACATCTCGCAGTATACTCCATACCTCCATACAAACAAGTGAGCAGAGTTCAGATGTCCTTCCACTCTACCCCACGGGAGAGACCCTCTAAAAACTGGACCTCCTTCCCCTAATAGGGTGCCGTGGCACTCTCCTGCCAAGTATAAAGCTGTATAAAACTGCATATATTCTCTACCTGCAAGTTGGAATTCCCGGCACTCCCCTCCACTCTCACCCTGAGGTCTGGAGGTCTGTCCCCAATGGAGTCTAGATTCTTGGACACTTTCTTGAGGGGTGTGGACAGGGCCCCGGCTGCTGCTGGTCTGTGCTGTTCTCCCAGCTTGGGAGTGGTGAGAGGAGAGTGAGCTGAAAGGTGGCTGGCCAAAGCGGACAAGCGGATGAGCAGTCCCCTGAGGCATCAAGCCCAGCGCTGAGAAGGCTTTGCTAAATTTCAGCCACACCTGGCCCTCAGGGGATGACACCTGAGACAAAGGGCTGAGTCAGGACTATTAGCAGCCCAGCGTCTCTTCCACAGGGCAGAAATTAGACAAACTTGTTCTGTTCTATCAGCTTTTTCATCTACTTTATATCAATCAGGGACAGGGCTGGAACTGAGTGAATCGCCCCAGCCCCTATCAAGTACCCAGGTTGTCAGGCCTCACCTCCCCCCCCCCACCAACACCAACATAACTGGTGGACTGGCTGAGGAGCCACAGAGCCCCGTGTGACCTAGGCAGGCGCAAACCTCTAGAGCATCTGCTCATTGGAGGGAACTGGATCACAGCCCTTCAGGGTTACCAGAGACTGGGTGTGACAGAGGGGCAAGGCGGGGAAAGAGGCATCAACCTTCCCAGGCTAATTTACTGGCTGGGGGGTCCCTCCTGAGCTCACAGAACACTGGAGCAAGTTATACTAAAGCTGCCAGCAGACTTCTGCTGTCTAGTCGCCAGAGACTTTTCAACTCTTTGATTTGAGGTTGGTACTGGCTGGGACAATTGACTGGTACCTCTTCAACTGGGCCAATCACCCAAGGACTTTCCAATGCTGTAGACTGGGTGTGTGGTAGTGGGAAGGTTTGATTTTCCTTTCCAATTGTTGTGGAATTGTTGTGGGGGGCATGGTGACCTAACTGCTTGTTTCCCTCCACAGCTCAGAATCCAACACAGAGTAACCGATTCTCTAGGGTAAGACAGAGACCAGCTGAAAATAAGGCAGACCCACTTAACCCCACCACATCAAGAAGGCCCCCAGTTGCACAGGCAATAGCAAAGTACGGGTTGGCAAAACTCTAGGGGGAAAGGTACAAACACCAGTCCCAGGTTACAGGCAAAGGAAGGACTGGTCAATCACTAATCCTAGAACCCCCAACCCAACTTATCCTTACCTACTCACCCAGCCAAATGGTGCAAAATAAATATGGGGCAGAATCAGCGGAAAAGCTCTGGAAACATGAACAACCAGAGTCGATCAACCCCCTCTCCAAGGAACAATTTGGCAGACACAAATGATGATCCTTTGCATAAACAGATGGCTGAGATGTCAGAAATTGAATTCAGAATTTGGATTGCAAACAAGATCAATAAAATACAGGAAAAATTGGAATTAGAAATTCTAGGAGCATTTCAAAAATTGTCACAAGAAGTCAAGAAATTCAAAGACCAAATGACCAAAGATTTTGACACATTGAGACAAGAAGTTGCAGCCCTCAAAGATCTGAGAAATACAGTAGAATCCCTCAGTAACAGAATGGAGCAAGCAGAAGACAGGATTTCTAACATGGAAGACAAAGCTTTCAAACGCTCCCAAACCTACAAAGAGCTAGAGAAATGGAAGACAAAAATGGATCAGTCTCTCAGACAGCTTTCGGATAACTCAAAGAAAACCAATATTCGTCTCATAGGGATACCTGAAAACGACGAAGTGGTGTAACAGGGCCCAAAGTCCTGAGAGATTTATGAGATTATGAAAGAGAATTTTCCAGACATGCCAAGAGATTCTGAAATTCAGATAGCAGGCAGTTTCAGAACCCCAGCATGACTCAACCCGAATAAGACATCCCCGAGTCACATTATAATTAATTTCACTAAAGTTAATATAAAAGAGAAAATTCTGAAAGCAACCAGACGCAAGAAATCTATTACCTACAAGGGGAAGAATATTAGAATAACCGCAGATCTCTCTGATCAAATCTTTTAAACTAGAAGAGAAT
>CAUYON010040376.1:0-16293 GCA_963573935.1 Arctocebus calabarensis | reverse complement strand
TCCAGCTCCTGGGCTCAAGTGATTCTCCTGCCTCCGCCTCCCAAGTAGCTGGGACTATAGGCGCCTGCCACAACGCCCGGCTATGTTTTGTTTGCAGCTGTCATTGTTGTTTTGGTGGCCCGGGCTGGATTCAAACCCGCTAGCTCAGGTGTATGTGACTGGCGCTTTAGCCACTTGAGCCACAGGCACTGAGCCTTTTTTTTTTTTTTTTTTTTTTGAGACAGAGTCTTACTTTGTTGCCCTTGGCAGAGTGCCATGGTGTCACAGCTCACAGCAACCTCTGACTCTTGGGCTTAAGTGATTTTCTTGCCTCAGCCTCCCAAGCATCTGGGACTATAGGCAACCAACACAATGCCCAGCTATTTTTTAGAGACTGGGTCTTGCTCTGGCTCAGGCTGGTCTTGAACTCATGAGCTCAGGCAAGCCACCTGCCTCAGCCTCCCAAGTGCTGGGATTACTGGTGTGAGCCACCATGCCCGACATCATTTTGAAGATTATGCAATTGAGGTTTAGCTAGGTGAAGTGAGGGAGAAGTTGTGGAAAGTGGGTCTTCTGATTCCAAGGTCTATGACCTTTTTCTCCCTTTATGCCTCTACCCTTCCATCAACTTGGAGGTTCCACACCACCCTTATCATCATCAAAGCTGGGTTATGAACTGTATAGATCATTTTGGGCAAACATGACCTTTCTGTACCTGGGTTCTCAGAGAACAATGCAAAGTGAGGGAGGTAAACAGATTCAATTTGTTTTAACAGTCAAATATGTAAACTGAGTGAGAAGTTATGTAACAGGGAGAATGTATTTAAGCCTTGCTAAAGATATACCAGGTTAAGGATCTCTCAGGAAAGATTTTCTGGGGGTACGTAGGGCTGAGGGTTGGCTGATCCTGGTGTTTGGGGGCAGCTTGAGAGAAGGCAGGAACAGGCAGGCAACAGGCAGAGAGGGGAGTTGGGGTAAAGTAGGAACAGGAGGGAGGGAGGGTCTGGGACCACTTAAGGGGAGAGAAGGAGGGAAAGTGCAGCACTTAGAATAAACTACTGCAGCCTGCCAGAGTGAGTGAGAAGATGCCCTCATTTGTAGCTGGATGGAGGCCTGCCTGAAGGAGGAGCTTCCTTCCCCAGTGGAGCTGGAGGAAAGCCTCCGGAACGGAGTGCTGCTAGCCAAGCTGGGCCACTGTTTTGCACCCTCCGTGGTTCCCTTGAAGAAGATCTATGACATGGAGCAACTGCGGTACCAGGTGGGGAATAGTGGACTCCACTTTCTACTTTCTTCCTCTCAAACTACCCATTCTTTAAGCTGTGAGGGTAGGGTGACCTACCTCACAGGGTAACTTATTGTCCAGACCTGGGCACTTTTAAGGATGAAAGGAGGTGCTATTAATCATTGTGCAGGTTCACAGTCTTCATCAGTGTCTCCCAGTCAGGTAGGTGTGTACTGTCCTTACGGCAGGGGCACCTGCGACTAGTTGTTAAGATGCCCTGAGATGAGAGCTGCCCATAGTCCCTACTCAGGGGAACATGGGCTTGGCCACTCTGCTGGTCCTTCCTGGGTGTGTTGCTTCTTCTCAGTGACCTCAACAGCCTGACCATGCTCTCCTTCCCATCCTGGATCTAGACTCCCCTTTTCTTTTTTTCTTTTGTTTTTTTTTTTTTTGAGACAGTCTCGCTATGTTGCCCTTGATTGAGTGCTGTGGAGTCACAGTTCACAGCAACCTCTAACTCTCTTGGACTTAAGAGGATCTCTTGCCTCAGCTTCCCAAGTAGCTGGACTACAGGCACCCACCACAACACCCTGTTATTTTTTTGTTACAGTTTGGCTGGGGCCAGATTTGAACCTGCCACCCTCGGTACATGGGGCCAGTGCCCTATTCACTGAGCCACAGGCGCTGCCCTAGACTCCCCTTTTTTAGGAAGCCTTGCTGGATTGTTAATTCTCTCCCTATGCTGCCCTTCCCAAATGTCCAACTGGGTCATCCATTCCCGATGGTTTCTATCTATGTTTGCCCTGGCGAGGATGGGAAAAACACAAGTGGAGTCTCCCCACCCCTCCCGCTTGAAACTTTAAACTGTGATCTGGGCTCTCTAAGAACTGTGGAAATAGATTTTCTTGTTTTTCATTCCCTTTCAGGCAACTGGCTTGCATTTCCGTCACACAGACAACATCAACTTTTGGCTATCTGCAATAGCCCACATCGGTCTGCCTTCGGTAACACTGGGCTTTGAGATTGGCATTCATCTTGACTCTTCACCTGTACTCTCAACCCCACGCTTTGTCTGCCCAGACCCTTTAGCCCCCATCTCCATGTCTTCTAAACTAACTTAATCTAAAAGAAGAGTTCCTTGGGGCAGTTTGTCTTGAATTGAGTTATTTTTTTCTCTGTTTCTACTTCCTTATGGATAAAAGGAGGTGAAGCCTCCCTGGCCTGAGTGGTATGATTTCCATTATATAGCAGAAGCTAAGCCTCAGCCACAGCCACAGACACAGAGTAATGCAGGAGATGGGGCTTATATCAGCCAGCCCTGTCTTCCTACCAGAATTTCCCACCTGTGTGAAGCTAGGGTGTGCCCATCCATAGGTGGTAGACTTTGGGTGAGCTGCCTGGGCCCAAGACCTCAACTGGACACAAAATTAGGCCTTCTACCTATTGAATCTCAGTTTTTTTTTTTTTTTCTTTCTTTCTTTCTTTCCTTCCTTTTTTTTTTTTTTGAGACAAGGTCTCACTTTGTCGCCCTCAGTACAGTAGAATGCTGTGGTGTCACAGCTCACAGCAAACTCAAATTCTTGGGCTCAAGCAATTCTCTTGCCTCAGCCTCCCAAGTAGCTGGGACTACAGGCTCCTGCCACAACACCCAGCTATTTTTTAGAGGTGAGGTCTCAAATCTGTAAGCTCAAGCAATCCACCTGCCTTGGCCTCCCAAATGTTGTGATTATAGGTGTGAGCCACCACACCTAGCCGAATCTCAGTTGTTTTTCATCTGTAAAATGAGGACAGTGATCCTTGCCCTGTCCTCCTTATGATGTTGGTCTATGTGAAATCCCTTTGTGAAATGTAAAGAACTATACAAATTAAGGCTTGATAGAGTTCCACAATGTATGATTTCTCTCTGGTTTGTTTTCCTTCACCATAGAAGAGAACTATAAGACAGGAAATAGCAGTAAAGAAAGATGCATTGGTGGAAGACAGGGACAACAGAGGGCATGTGTCCTCAGTAAGACTAAAGCAGTTGAGTCTCTAGATTTGGTCCTTTATTGTGAACCTACATTTAACCAATCTGTGTTGAGGTTAGGCCTCATTATATTTGCTAGGTGTCATGGGAAGCCATGCTTGGGGAAACTCGGTTCTTAGAGGGGTCCCTGTTGATCAAAGGCCTCTGGCCTAATCCTAGCACTCTGGGAGGCTGAGGCAGGTGGCTTGCCTGAACTCATGTGTTCAAGGCCAGCCTGAGCAAGAGTGAAACCCCATCTCTAAAAATAGCCTGGCATTGTGGCAGGAGCCTATAGTCCCAGTTATTTAGGAGGCTGAGGCAAGAGAATCACTTGAGCCCAAGAGTTTGAGTTTGCTGTGAGCTATGACATTACAGTACTCTATAGAGGGCGACAAAGTGAGACTGTCTCAAAAACAAAACAGAACAAAGGCCTCTGGCCTGGGGACAGGGTAACACACCCTGACACCTTTGTGGTCCTTCACAACATAAGGCTCATTGGGCCTCCATGGGAATGTGACCAGCTCTGCAGTCTTCCACCTTTCTGGTGAGAGTTTAAGGTAAGGGATGCAGGTTCACTGTGTCTGGAAGATGGGTGGAGGATTTGGCTGACATCTATCCTTGATAGCCTCATCTGGTGCTCAGTTAATCCAGGTCATCCTGTGACTGTGTATTGGTGGCTGTGTCTTGGCTTAGTATGTGTCACCAGTGCCTTTCTTTTACATGGGACTGACTAGAAATACCTGGGAAGACTGACCAAAAAGCCCTGGGCAGAAGGGAGTACACACTTGAGCTAGCACAGGAATATCTTTTCCTTGGCCCACTCTCTCCATCTTTGCTGCTGCTTAAAGGTTCTCGATGGCAGTAACTGTTGGTTTCCCTCTAGACCTTCTTCCCAGAAACCACAGACATCTATGACAAGAAGAACATGCCCCGGGTGATCTATTGCATCCATGCTCTCAGGTGAGAAACCACAAATTTTGCTCTATAATTTCCTTTAGTTAGATGTAAATAGCAGTAGCAGCAAAAAACAAAGCAAGAAAGATAGAGAGTAGACTATGGGGAGCACTTCTCAGGAGAATGAGGCTTTATTTATTATTTATTTATTTATTTATTTATTGAGACAAATTCTTGCTCCTTTGTCTGGGCTAGAGTGCCAAGCCATGGCCTCAGCCTAGCTCACAGCAACCTTGAACTCCTAGGCTCAAACAATCCTGCCTCAGCCTCCCAAGTAGCTGAGACTACAGGTACCTGCCCTGCTATTTTTTTTTTTTTTTTTGAGACAGAGTCTTACTACGTTGCCCTTGGTAGAGTGCTGTGGAGTCACAGCTCACAGCAACCTCAAACTCTTGAGCTTAAGAGATTCTTTTGCCTCAGCCTCCCAAGTAGCTGGGACTATAGGCTGCTCCTACAATGCCTGGCTATTTTTTTTCTTGTTGCAGTTGTCATTATTGTTTAGCTGGCCCAGGCTGGGTCGAACCCGCCAGCCTCGGTGTATGTGGCTGGCACTGTAACCACTGTGTTACAGGTGCCAAAACCATCCAAATTCTTTTTTTTTTTTCTTTTTTCTGTCACCCTGGGTAGAGTGTCATGGCATCACAGCTTACAGCAACCTCCAATTCCTGGGCTCAAGCGAGTCTCTTGCCTCCGCCTCCCAAGTAGCTGGGACCACAGGCGCCCGCCACAATGCCCGGCCATTTTTTGGTTGCAGCGGTCATTGTTGTTTGGCGGGTCCGGGCTGGATTCGAACCCGCCAGCTCAGGTGTACGTGGCTGGCGCCTTAGCCCGTTGAGCCACGGGTGCCGAGCCTTTTTTTTTTTTAATAGTAGAGACAGAGTCTCACTTTATTGCCCTCGGTAGAGTGCCGTGGCATCACACAGCTCACAGCAGCCTCCAACTCTGGGGCTTCTCCAGTAGCTGGGACTACAGGCACCCGCCACAATGCCTGTCTATTTTTTGGTTCTAGTTGTCGTTGTTTGGCAGGCTGGATTCTAACCCCCCAGCTCCAGTGTATGTGGCTGGCACCCTAGCCGCTAAGCTTTAGGCGCTGAGCCTGCCCTGCTATTTTTTTTCATTTTTAGTAGAGACCTAGTCTCACTCTTGCTCAGGCTGATCTCTAACTCCTGAGCTCAAGGGATCCTCCCACCTCGGCCTCCCAGAGTACTGGGATTACAGGTGTGAGCCACCATGCCTGGTCAAGAGTAAAGTTTTAGACTTACGTAGTTGCGTTTGGGTTTACGAATATGTGTGTGCGCACATGTATGTGTGCCATGTATGTGAAGGGAAGGGGCAGGCAAAGTAGCAGAGGAGGGAAGGTCACAGAGTAGGACCTTCAGTTTGTGACTGGGGTAGAAAGAAATCAGAGGCTTGGCGCCTGTGGCTCAGCGGGCTGAGGCGCCAGCCACGTACACCTGAGCTGGCAGGTTCAAATCCAGCCTGGGCCGGCCAAACAACAATGACGGCTGCAACCAAAAAATGGCCAGGCATTGTGGCGGGTGTCTGTAGTCCCAGCTACTTGGGAGGCAGAGGCAAGAGACTCGCTTGAGCCCAGGAATTGGAGGTTGCTGTGAGCTGTGATGCCACAGCACTCTATCCAGGGTGACAGTTTGAAGCTCTGTCTCAAAAAAAAAAGAAGAAAGAAATCAGAATAGGACCCATAGAGAAAGCCACATGTAAGCCACTTAATGTGAACGGTGAAGGCTATGTGGTCTTCTCACAACCAGGTGTAACAATCAGCTGGCTAAATCATAGGAAGTACCTGACCAGTTTCTTGTGTCCACTATGTCACGTCTTCCTGACTTGACTTCACTTCCCATGTCCTTTTGTGCCTCTGTGCTGCTGAGCTCACCTATCCTCCTCCATCCAGTAACCTATTATTGCAGTGTGTACCCCTCTGGGAAGCCTCCTCAACCCTCCGAGACCCCCACAGCACTTTACTTATCATATGTACTTTCCTGGAGCTGATGTGTGGTGACGTTTCTTCCTGTGGAGTGGGAGTGATGAGAGTAATGAGTGACCTTCCTCCCCAGAGCCCCCACAGTATCTCTCATAGACCTGCTGTGGGCAGTGTTCAAACGAATAGTGCCTTCTAATACCTTCCATGTTCCTAGTCTCTTCCTCTTCCGGCTGGGATTGGCCCCTCAGATACATGATCTATATGGGAAAGTGGAATTCACAGGTAAGTCCAGCTCCTTCCCCAGCCACCACGGTCCAGGCAGGGTCTTGGAGATTCTGGGCTTGATGATTGTGATATCATTGCAGCTGAGGAACTCAGCAACACGGCCTCTGAACTGGCAAAATATGGCCTCCAACTGCCTGCCTTCAGCAAAATTGGGGGCATCCTGGCCAATGAGCTCTCAGTGGACGAGGCTGCAGGTAGGGACTGGGCTCTGCCCTGCCAGGAGCATACTTATTGGGTATGGAGGACTCCAAATCTCAGAGTCCTCAAATGTATTCTAGCCACTTCTTCTGGCAGGGCCAGTGAACTACCTGGCCCCCAAGGATAGAGAAGGGGGTAACATCAGAGTGGCCTGCGACTATCTGTGCTCTGGTCTCCTGATCTTGTTTCCATTCCCCCTTCCAGTCCATGCAGCCGTCCTTGCCATCAATGAAGCTGTGGAGCGAGGGGTGGTTGAAGACACTCTGACTGCCTTACAGAATCCCAGTGCTCTTCTAGAGAATCTTCGAGAGCCTCTGGCAGCCATCTACCAGGAACTGCTATCCCAGGCTAAGATGGAAAAGGCTGCCAGTGCCAGGAACCACGTAAGGAGGAGTCTTGTGGTGTAGGGGGCTGAACAATTAAGGGGCCTGGAGGGTTTCAAACAAAAGCAGGACTCCTATCTGTCCTGTCTCTAGGGTCCAAAGTTGCTTCTTGGAGAAACTGTAACTTGTTAGTGATTTTAGAGAAATAGGAGAAGATCAGGAGAATAGTGAGAATTCAGAAGAGAATACTGGAGTAGAGGTTCTGGGCATGGGTCTGATGGGAGGCCTGAGAGGCTGTGGAATGTAGAACATAATGAGGTTGGACTGGAGAGTCCAAAGGTTGGTTGACTTAACTGTGTCCATGCCAGGGTTTTAGACCCGACAGACTTCCCCAGAGTCCTGAGCAAACTGACCTTTTTAGCTTTGGGAAGATACCCAGAAAAAGAAATAGGTATAGGGGCGGTGCCTGTGGCTCAGTGGGTAGGGCGCCAGCCCCATATACTGAGGGTGGTGGTTTCGAACCCAGCCCTGGCCAAATTCCAACAAAAAAATAGCCAGGCGTTGTGGCAGGTGCCTTGTAGTCCCAGCTACTCGGGAGGCTGAGGCAAGATAATCACTTGAGTCCAGGAGTTGGAGGGTTGGAGGTTGCTGTGAGCTATGACGCCATAGCACTCTACCGAGGGCGATAAAGTAAGACTCTCTCTTAAAAAAAGAAAAAAGAAAAGAAATAGGTGTAGCCAGGGAGGGAGGGAGTAGTAGCAGGAGAGGATTTAATAGGTTTTCTCAGTTTCCCTCTCAATGTAGTTTTTGCAGGATGACAGAGAAAACCAGGACATCTATGACCACTACCTAACTCAGGCTGAAATCCAGGGCAACATCAATCATGTCAACAGTAAGAGAGACAGGCCAGGAAGGGATTGAGGGGTCCTGGCTAAGCCCCTGAAGTGGGAAGTTTGGGGATGGCTTCTTTTAGGCCAGAAAGCCCTATGGCCTCACTTGGGCCAACTCTTGCCTCATGGAAAAATCAGAGTACAAAGAGTATTTGCTCTGTTTCTTGGCACTTTGGAAGAAAAGTGATCCCTGTGAGGAAGGCTTTTGTTTGAGTGGAGGACCATGGGGAGGCAGAGGCAGAGGGCAGGCCTTGCAGCTCTTGGTGCTGGGGCGGTTGGACTGGGGCTTTCTAAGAAGGGGTGTGGAAAATACAGGTTAAGGGCAATCAGGGCAGGAGGGACTATGTGAAGGCTCAGGATGGGTAGGCATTTGCCTGTTGGGGTGAGGAGATCCTCAGGCTCTAGGGAGGGGGGGTGAGGAGCCTGTGAAGACGAGGTTGAAGAATTCAGGCTAAATTGGGCAGCACCTATCGCTCAAAGGAGTAAGGCGCCAACCCCATATGCCGGAGGTGGTGGGTTCAAACCCAGCCCTGGCCAAAAACCGCAAAAAAACAAACAAACAAAAACAGGCAAGAATTCAGGCTGAATTAAATGGGCCCGGAGACCTATGGGGCAAGGAGAGGTCACTCTGGGATGGGGAAGGGTGAGAGGTGGGCTTTTCACCCTGCCCAGTATTGGTCTTTTTCAGTCCATGGGGCTCTAGAAGTTGTTGATGATGCTCTGGAAAGACAGAACCCGGAGGCCTTGCTTAAGGCCCTTCAAGATCCTGCCCTGGCCCTGCAAGGGGTGAGGAGAGACTTTGCTGACTGGTACCTGGACCAGCTGAGCTCAGACAGAGAGCAGAAAGCACAGGTCAGGCTCTGCCTATTACCTGCCACCCCCACCTGACTACAAGATGGGACAGGGTCTCTTACTCAGACAGTACTGCTGTCAGTTCTTTGTATTCAGTAAGTGCTAACTACATGTTTAAATGGTTACATCACCCCAAAACTTAGAGGACTAGACTGATCAGCCTTTGTCCTCTGCAAGCCCCTCAGATTAACACTGTTCATCTTTGTGTTGTCCATGTTGCTATTTCAGATGTTTGCTGGGTAAGAAAGGTTGAAGAAGGGTTAATAGGGGTGGGTGGATCAGGCATTCTGCCTCAAAGGGAGAGGTAGGATTGAGGGTAGGTGACTGGGTGGATCTGGAAGTTCATGATGGCAGCTCCTAAGGCATGTTCATGCCCTGGGAACTCTCTTCTGCTTCTCCTCCCTCTTTCAGGAGCTGGGCCTCGTGGAGCTTCTGGAAAAGGAGGAGGTCCAGGCTGGTGTGGCAGCAGCCAATATGAAGGGTGATCAGGAACAAGCCAGTAAGTCATCTCCGGGCCTGAGGCCTACTCTTGGTGTACTACTAGCTCTCAGAACAGCCCATCCCTTTGCTGGCTTCTATGTTGGGCAGGGCAAAATGCTGCTCCATCTCCTGGCACAGCATAGGGCTTCACCCCATTCCTGCTGCCAGGAGGGGCATTGCAGATAGGTTCATTGAAGCAGGCAGTCTCCTCTCAGTTCAACCTACTTGAATTCCCTGGGCTTTTGAAATGTAGTAATTTCCCAGGTGAGAGAGCAACTCCTATCCTAACTCAGTTCCCTTTATAAACATTGTATACTAATATAATTCTTTTTTTTTTTTTTGAGACAAAGTCTCATTATGTCACCCTCAGTAGAGAGCTGTGGGATCACAGCTCACAGCAACCTCTCAAATTCTTGGGCTCAAGCGATTCTCTTGCCTCAGCCTCCCTTGTAGCTGGGATTACAGGTGCCTGCCACAACTCCTGGTTAATTTTTTTTTCTTCTTTTTTTTTTAGAGACAGAGTCTTGCTTTGTCACCCTCGGTAGAGTGCCGTAGCATCACAGCTCACAGCAACCTCTAGTTCCTGGGCTTAAGCGATTCTCTGGCCTCAGCCTCCCAACCAGCTGGGACTATAGGCGCTCATCACAACACCCAGCTATTTTTTGATTGTAGTTCTGCTGGGTTTGGGTTCAAACCCGCCACCGTCGGTATATTGGGCTAGTGCCCTACTCTCTGAGCCACAGGTGCCGCCCACCACTAATATAATTCTTTATTAAAAGAATGTGTATAAGTAACTGTCTCCCTCCAAGAGACCCATCTGTATCACAAAGTGAAGAAACAGGGCGCTGGCTGAGGCACAGTGTGGCAGCCTGTGGGTGTGGGGCCTGTCACCACTGTTTGACTCCTCTGGATTTGCTGTCAGGCTCTGATGCTGCCCAGTAACCATTTGCTTTGTCTAACTGAGCTTTGGGGTACAAGTGCACTAACTTGGAGTGGCCCCTAGGCCACTCCTGACCAGCTACCTGCCTTAGTTCCTTCCTGAGTGTCCTTGCCAAAGTAAGTCTGAGACACTGATCTGACCTCCCTTCCCTGTTGACCATCTTCAAATCCTCATGGGTTCTTTCATTATTTAGCCTACATTTTAGTCCTATCTTCTTGACCTGGCAGTAAGAACTTTTCCAAGCTCTTCCTATCTCTTTTGTTCACATTCTACCCAGTTTAGCTGAGCTGGACAGCCTGTGCATCCTGAGTGCCCTCAGCCTCACCCATCATCAGGCCTCTGGGTCCCCTTTCTTCCTTTTTTTTTTTTTGGAGACAGAGTTTTACTATGTTTGTCCTCGGTAGAGTGCCATAGCGTCATAGCTCACAGCAACTTCCAATTCTTGGGCTTAAGCGATTTTCTTGCCTCAGCCTCCCAAGTAGCTGGGACCATAGGCACCCGCCACAATGCCCAGCTATTTTTTGGTTTTAGTTGTCATTGTTTTTTGGCAGGCTCTGGCTGGATTCAAATCCATCAGTTCTGGTGTATGTGGCTGATGCCCTAGCCACTGAGCTACAGGTGCTGAGCCCCTGCTATTTTTCGTTGTTGTTGTCGCTGTTTAGCTAGCCCAGGCTGGTTTGAACCCACCAGCCCCGGGGCATGTGGCTGGTGCCCTAACCACTAGACTGTAGGTGCTGAGCCCTTTCTTCCTCTTTTCACCTGTTGGAAGCAGGTGAAAGCATCCTGCAGAGCTGACTCAAAGGCTTCCTCCTCTGCGATGTCCTCTTGCTCTCTCCCAGCCACCTTCCCGGCACCAATGTTCACCATAGTATTCAGCAAGGATGGAGTCTCCTAGGGCGAGGGGCTTCTAGTGTCACTGGCAGCAGGGCGTGGTGGCGTTCTGGTGTACTTGTTCCTCTCCAGGAGGTTGGGCACGCCTTGACGCCAGTGTCTATATCTGCTTGGCATTTTATAAGCCCCAGGTTTGTAAACTCATTATGTAGACATATCCAGCCCTTTTTAGCTTATTCTTACTCCCACTCTGCAACCCAAACGGCCTCACCTTAGAGCTGGTTCCTCTGTGCTGTTGTCAAGGCTTGGTCCCTGGAGCCCCCCGACTTACCTCATCTTAGTTATGCTCCATTAGCCCCTGTCAATCTTGTGCTCACTACCTCAGGAATTCACCTCTGCCACAGCAGTCACTCTGTGTTACATGCCAAGCTACTCAACTTCTAGACCTGACAAATTGCTTCTTATAGAGCCTCTTCTTAAAGTAACCCAGCCTGTTTTCCTCCTGAACAATTAGAAATGTATTTTGAACCTAGCAGAATGGTTTTTGAGAGCAGTAACAAAGTCATTTCCCCTCAGAGATCCCCAGCAGAGCCTAGTTGGGTGGGAGAGCAGAGGTGACAGCAAGCATCCAGCTAATGCAGCCCATTGCTCTTTTCCCCTGCAGTGCTCCAGGCTGTGCGGAGGATCAACAAAGCCATCCAGAGGGGAGTGGCAGATGACACGGTGCAGGAGTTGCTGTGCCCTGAATCCCGGCTGCCTCCAGTATACCCATTTGCTTCAGCGGTGTACCAGCAGGAGCTGGCAGTGCTCCAGCGGCAACAGCAAGGGGTGAGCCCCAGAGTGTGGATCCAGCTCTGGGGATCCTGAGCAGCTAGGGATCCAGACAGGCAGTCCAGGGCACCTGGAGATGCTGGAGATGCTGGCTGGCAAGAGATTAGAGAGGGGAAGAGGCAACCATCCTTGCCATACTAGCATATCATAATAGCCTATAGCCTTACACACACATTTAATCCTTAAAAGAACCCTATAAGAAAAATCTTAATATTTCTATTAAGAGGAAAGGAAGGCTCGGCGCCTGTGGCTCAACGGGCTAAGGCGCCAGCCACGTACACCTGAGCTGGCGGGTTCGAATCCAGCCCAGGCCTGCCAAACAACGATGACGGCTGCAACCAAAAAATGGCTGGGCGTTGTGGTGGGCACCTGTAGTCCCAGCTACTTGGGAGGCAGAGGCAGGAGACTCGCTTGAGGCCATGAATTGGAGGTTGCTGTGAGCTGTGATGCCTTGGCATTCTACCCAGGGCGACAGCTTGAGGCTCTGTCTCAAAAAAAAAAAAAAAAAAGAGGAAAGGAAAATGGCTTATAAAATGCCAAGCAGATATAGACATTGGCGTCAAGGCGTGCCCAACCTCCTGGAGAGGAACGAGTACACCAGCTATTTTTTGATGCAGTTCGGCCATCAAACTGCATCAAATGAGTTCTCTCTCTCATTAAGAGATGAGGAAACTGAGGTACAGAAATCAAGTCATTTACCCAACCTGCTGTGACAGGCAGTGCTGGGAGTAGCTGCAAACTTGGGTATTCCCAAAGCCCACTCTGTGCTTTTAACCACTGTGCTGTCCCACTTCACCCCAGTCCTTGCAGCTTCCATGACATGGAAGCTGATGATCCTCACTTGGGTACTTGGCAGTCTGTTGAAGGAGTTAGAATCCACCTGAGAGTCCAGACAGAGATGCAGGAAGAGAAGAGAAGATGATGTAGGTTGGATAAGTCTTCAGAGCCAGAAACCACAGAGTGGAGCTAGGGTGAGTCCAGGAAAGCTTCCAGGAAGAAAGTCAATAGAGAATCCCAGCACAGCAGGCACAGGCTACACATAGGCACGGCCCTCAGGGAGGACACAGTTTCAATGTGAGTAAGAAGGCTTAGCGCTTGTAGCTCAAGTGGCTAAGGCGCCAGCCACATACACCTGAGCTGGCGGGTTCAAATCCAGCCTGGGCCTGCCAAACAACAATGACAGCTGTAACCATAAAATAGCCGGGTGTTGTGGCAGGCGCCTGTAGTCCCAGCTACTTGGGAGGAGGAGGCAGGAGAATCACTTGAGCCCTGGAGTTGGAGGTTGCTGTGAGCTGTGATGCCACAGCACTCCACCCAGGGCGACAGCTTGAGGTTCTGTCTCAAAAAAAAAGAATAGCTCGAGGAGGTGCAAAGTAGATACTGAGAGATGAGGCATGGGACTGATGCTGAGGACTTTGGAGCCAGATCGCCTGAATTCAAATCTGTGGAATTCTTTGTTAGTTCTTAGCTCTGTGACACTAGGCAAGTTATTTACCTTCTTTGCCCTGCAATTTCTTCATATACAAATGGGAACCAATATGTATTTACCTCATAGGTTAAGGGTTAAGGGTTAAATGAGTTAACACACATACCTAGAGAAGAGCCTGGAGGGTAATTTTAGCTGTTACCATTGTTGATGTTACTTTTACAACATTCTGTTTTCAGAAGACAGGAGGGGACCGCATGAGCAAGTAACTGAAAGGAGGAGGAGGCTGGGCATGGAAATAGGGCCAAGGCCTCTCAGGTGTTCAGGGTAGTGTGGCAGTGACTGCTTCATCTTCTCTGCACACCCAGGGTCTAGTGTGTTTTTGTTTTGTTTGTGTTTTTGTTTGTTTGTTTGTTTTTGTTTTTGAGACAGAGTCTCACCGTCACTCCGGCATCATAGCTCGTAACAACCTCAAAGTCTTGGTCTAAAGCAATCCTCTTATCTCAGCCTCCTGAACAGCTGGGACTGCAGGCATCTGCCACAATGGCCAGCTAGTTTTTCTATTTTTAGTAGAGATGGAGATCTCACTCTTGCTCAGTCTGGTCTTGAACCCCTGATCTGTCCACCTTTACTTCCCAGAGTACTGGGATTGCAGGGTAAACCACTATGCCCGGCCCTAGTGCAGTTCTTTTTTTTTTTTTTTTTGTAGAGACAGAGTCTCACTTTATCGCCCTCAGTAGAGCGCTGTGGAGTCACAGCTCACAGCAACCTCCAGCTCTTGGGCCTAGGCGATTCTCTTGCCTCAGCCTCCCCAGTAGCTGGGACCATAGGTGCCCACCACAACGCCCAGCTATTTTTTGATGCAGTTCGGCCAGGGCCGGGTTTGAACCCGCCACCCTTGGTATATGGGGCCAGCGCCCCACTCGCTGAGCCACAGGTGCCGCCCCCTAGTGCAGTTCTTAATGTGCAATAGGGACCCAACGGGAGCTGGAAGGGCTCCCTGGTTAAATGTGACTCTGAAATCAGGCACTTGAGTTTGGCTTATACTGTTGCTATGCACTTAGTTTTTTGTTTTTTGTTTTTTTTTGAGACAGAGTCTCAAGCTGTTGCCCTGGGTAGAATGCTGTGGCGTCACAGCTCACAGCAATTTCAAGCTCTTGAGCTTAAGTGATTCTCTTGCCTCAGCCTCTCAAGTAGCTGGGACTACAGGCTCCCGCCACAACGCCCGGCTATTTTGTGGTTGTTGCAGTTGTCATTGTTGTTTTAACTGGCCTGGGCTGGGTTCGAACTCGCCAGCCTCGGTGTATGTGGCTGATGCCCTACCCATTGAGCTATGGGCGCCACTGAAGTGAGATATTAATATTAATAGTTCCTATGGTGTTATTGTTGGCTTGCTATGAAAATTAAATGACAATGTATTTGAAGTCCTTATAATTGAGCACATAGTAAACACTCTTGAGTTTTGAGTATGATTGATTGTGAATGAATCAGACCACTGGAGTTTTGGGATGAAGACTCTGGGATATTTGAGAACATTGGGGGCAGGATTGTGGGTAAGCCCTCAGGCCCTTCCCCTGCCCACTTGCAAATTGGTCCTCACCCCTGTTGTAGGAGCTTGGCCAGGAGGAGCTCTTTGTGGCTGTGGAGATGCTGTCAGCTGTGGTCCTGATTAACCGGGCCCTAGAGGCCAGGGATGCCAATGGCTTCTGGAGCAACCTAGCAAACCCTGCCACAGGCCTGGCAGAGGTGGAAGGAGAAAATGCTCAGCGGTGAGAAAGTTTTAGCCATGTATTTGTAGTGAGGAGTGGGGGAGTATAGCCAGGACTCAGAGTTCTGTTTGAACAAGCCTTCTGCATGATGCCCCGCTTTAGAGTCCAGGCAGGTGTACCCACTGGGTCCATTCACAGTTCCTTGGCCTGTGTTTTTTCCTGGAAATGTATGGGTTCTTAGCCATCCCATTTCTTTCATTGACTCATTCTTTCATAACAGATGTTTGAGTACCCACCCATGCTCTAGGTACTATTCTAGGTGCTAGAAAACAGCAGTGAACAAAACCGTTCTTACTTTCCTCAAACTTACATGCTAGTAGAGGGAGACAGATGATTGGAAGCGAAGAGCTATAGAGAAAATAAAGCGAGGCCTAGGGGATAAAGGGTAGGGACAGAGAGGGTGGTTTTTCTGTTTCACATAATGTGGTGCTAGAGGGCCTCTCTGCTAAGGGGGTTATTTAGTGAGATACCTGAAGGGTCTAAGTGGTTGTCATGAGGCTAGCTGGGGCAGACGCCCTGAGAAAGAAATGTCCTTGGTGTGTTAGGAGAATGCCAGGAAGCCAGTGGAGTGGAGTGGGTTGAGGAAGGAAAGGGATTGGAAAATAGAGATGGAGCAGCAGAGGCCAGGCCGTTCGGCCTCTGGCTTTTACTCTGAGTGTGGAAGGAAGCCACAGGAGGGTTTTGAGCCAGCAGGGAGATGATCTGACCTACTTTAGCAATCATTCTGGCTGCCATGCTGAGAATCGGCTATGGGGGTGCATGGGGAAAATCAGGGTGCCCTGTTAGCAAGTGGAGCGATCCAGACAAGAAACCATGGGGCCTGGCCTAGAGTGGTAACAGTGGAGGTAAGGGAAGGATTCAGACTTTGGTATAGTCTGACAGCAGGACGGACAGGATCTGGGCAGGTGGTAGATATGGGGTATGAGAGAGAATGGAGGCAGGGATGGCTCTAGGATTTTTGGCAAGAAGCCAGAGACTATGGGGCATGCAGATTGAGCAGGGGAATCAGGAGTTCAAACAGGAGCTGTCGGCTTTGAGATGCTTATAAGATATTCATGAGGAGGTCCTAAGGAGGCTGGGGTAAATGAACAGTTGGAGGTGTGCTTTTGGGAGTCATTAGCGTGTTTAAAGACCTGAAATTAAGAAAGATCACCTCAGGCTCGGCACCTGTGGCTCCATGGGCTAAGGCGCCAGTCACTTACACTTGAGCTGGCAGGTTCGAATCCAGCCTGGATTCGAACAATGACAGCTGCAACCAAAAAATGGCCGGGCATTGTGGCGGGTACCTGTAGTCCCAGCTACTTGGGAGGCAGAGGCAGGAGACTCGCTTGAGCCCAGGAATTGGAGGTTGCTGTGAGCTGTGATGCCA
>CAUYON010040372.1:0-22164 GCA_963573935.1 Arctocebus calabarensis | reverse complement strand
ATTTCCTTGATCACTATATAAAGACATTAATACTCTACCTTTAATAAGTTTCGCCAGTACCCTGCTAAGATGCACCGTAGGTGTGTTCCCACTAATTGCCCTCCCTCTACCCATCCTCCCCCGACCCCTCCCCTCCCTTTCCCCTATTCCTGTACTCAGCCCTAATATGAAGCTAATTTATAGCTTTCATATGAAGGCTAAAACCCAATTATAGCACAGGAATACAGGGATATTTTTTTTTCTCTTATCCTCAGAGTCAGCATGTGTGTCCCATTTTTCTATGGAGGTGCCTGTATTTCCTTATATTTCAGATGTGATCTTAGTTCTCTGCTGGGTTTAAGAAAAGTCATAATTTGGTGGATTATCCATATTTATTATTACTGGATTGAGAGTGATAGTCTTTGAAGTTTTCCTACATCCCAAGTAGAATGTAACCTAATTGAATTAAATGAAAACCAAAATTATGCAGCATTTAGTGAAGGATGCCAGGTTGTAAGTTCTATGGGATAAAGATCTATTTTAGAACTGGCGTAGAGGGTGAATTAAGTTGCGAAAAGTATAAGGAGAATGGCATAGAACATAGCTATGTACTGTGAAGGTGAGCCAGGTAATGAGATATAAGCATCAGGAGATTTGAAGGAGTAAGACAGGGAGGTATTATAAAATGTCCTTTTGTCCGAGTGAGTCAACAGTGGAGAGTAGGGTGAAAAAAGATCAGAAATATTTTTAAATAGCACATCCATGTGTTAAGGTTCATTGACTATCATAAGGGAAAGATGTTAAGTTTCCATTGTGAGGAGACTACAAATGAGGAATTTAAGAGCCTCTCAGGAGGTGGACAGCTATTGCTACCCTTGTACAACTCAGACCAGTTAGTTAGCAGGTATGGGCATGAAACAGAATCAAACAAAGCAAAAATACCTACTATTTCAGAAGCGAATCAAATAGTACACCTGGCTGGTTATAGTATGCATGAGTGATAAAACTGGCTCTTATAAAAACAACTTATAGTTAATACGGTTATTATATAGAATGCAATACACTAAACTGCTTTGTACAATATGGAGTGGAATAAAAAGGTGAGATATTAGTATTATAAATATTGCTATGTCTAGGAGTGAATATAGCTTTGCATATGTCTCAGAATAACCTCAAGAAATATCCACATCTAATCCACATCCAATCACAAACTAATAATGTTGTTATGAAAATACTGTAATGCTGATTCCACTTTTGGCAATTTAAATAGCTTGTGACTAACTGGTTGATGTCCTGCCTTGACTGTTAAGCTTTTCCTAATTTCTCTGATTCTCAGTGATGATTTCTAATTTCTCTGAATTCCTCTTGAGCCCAGACCTCTGCATGTAGTAGTAACCCACATACCTGTGACGAGGTAAGATTTGAAAGCTGTACTATTCTTCTCTCTGCTCCTTACTGAATTTCTTCTCTCTGCCCAGACAGGTAGATAATAGTCATTCATTGCCTAAGGAAAGCCAGTGACAGTGGAAATTCTTTTTACTTAAGCTTAGAAGTTGTCTCCAGAAAAGGTAAGGAGCTATACCTGACACAGTTGTTTCAGTCTGTGAGAGGCTTGGTCCACGCCTAGTCTGCACTTGGTCTGTCCTCGGGTTCACTCTGTCTTTATCTGAGTATCCATTGACTCAGTGTGAGGGGCTGTTGCCCGTCTCATTCTTGACCAGTGAGGATGGCGGCCAGCAGGTCCAGTGCCATTCAGCAGGAAATGCACCCTTTTGGTCTCAGAACTACTCAGCCCACCTTATAAATCTCTCCATGTAGATGATCATGCTTTCAATGGATCAGAGTCCATCAGACACCCAAAAAGGGAGAATGGGCTTTGGATATCCACAGCAGTAATGGTGATATGAAAAGCTAGATCCTTTGAACCTCTCCCTCACCTCCCATTTCTTGGTCCATATATCAGAGCAAATTGAGCTCAGAGTCTCATCAGAGAATGAGCTCATTTCCTCACCCTGTATAGCCAAGACAGGAGAGGAATTATAGGAGTTAAGTATGAATTTCTGTTTCCTGTTAATCAATCATTTTCTTGAGGTTAGTATCACCCATTTTTGTTTTACCAAATGAATACATTGCATCAAGTGGGACACTAACGTATCTAATAAATATTTGCAAGATGGATTCTAGAGGCAATGTGCTGAATATACTGGAAGGAGTACCACATTCCATGGAAGAGGCAATCAGAAAATGGATGTCTATTATCTATTACGATAATAATTTAAAAAATTAAAAAAAAACCTTTTATTTCCTTATGGATTTGTGAGTTGAAAATCTGTTCTGGAGACAGGTGGGTGTTTTATGTGGTGGTCTTGCCTGTGGTTAGTCACATAGCCATATTATCTTGTGACTCAACTGGGGCTGGACAGTCCAAGATGGCCTCATTTTCATGTGTTGTTGTTGTTACCTGGGCTTTCTTGTTCTGTATTTTCTCCCAATCCCCCACATGGTCCATCCATTATCTGCCAAGAAACGAGACCCGTCTTTCTACACGGTGGCCTCAGGAGGGCCACGAGAGGGCACGAGTAGAAGCTGTAGAACCTGTAAGGCCTCATGTAACCAAGGCTTAGGAATCCTACAGTTACTTCTACTCAATCAAACAAGAACAGACTAGGTTGAAGGGAAGAGAAAAATAAAATGCTTCCTGATGGGAATAGTGGCAGAGTCACATTGCAAGGAGACCAGCCCACAGAAATGGGAGAGATTCTTGTGACAATCTTTGCAAACAAATCATAGTAAGTGCATGTAAAAGCTCCCACATAGAGCTTACAGTTACCTTATTAGACAGAGAATAAATGTCAGTAATGATGGTGCTGCTGCTGCTGTTGGTGATGATTTTAACATATGAAATATTATTGGTTGCTTGAAAACTGAAGATTCGATCCCAGCCTTCAATATCAAAATCACTATCCATAAGACACAGGAAGGCTCATTCACTCTTTTATCATCATGCTACCAGTTATTGCCTTGCTATGATAACTGAAAAAATACTCTGAAGGTTTTCTCAGCAAACAGAATCAGCAGTAAGATATAAGATCCTAACTTTATTGCCAGAAAGGTCAAGAGGGCAAAAAGCAACAATAAGCTGTGACCTTGTTCTTACTTTCTCTGGCTGTAGTACAATCCCAGCAACTTCAGGCTTGCATGCAATTTTACCAGATATTGTATTAATGAGTTCAAGAATATCCCTTTAGGCTTGGCACCCATATAGTACAGTGGTTACGGTGCCAGCCAGTACACAGAAGCTGGTGGGTTCGAGCCTGGCATGGGCCAGCTAAACAACATTGACAACTGCAACAAAAATTAGCCGGTGTTGTGGTGGGTGCCTGTAGTCCCAGCTACTTGGGAGGCTGAGGCAACAGCATTGCTTACGCCCAAGAGTTTGAGGTTGCTGTGAACTGTGATGTCTCAGCACTCTACCCAGGGCGGCAGCTTGAGACTTTGTCTAAGAAGAAAAAAAAAAAAAAAGAATATCCTTTTAAAAATATGGAAAATATGTTGATGTTCTATACATTTTTCTTCCAAAAGGCTATCTATTTGCACCAGAAAACATCTCAGTTTTGGTGTTTGAGGCTAGAACTTAATACACTTACATGACAGCTTTTAAGACGGTGATTATCCATAAAACATGCCATTTTTAATAGACTGAAATATTTATTTGTTTTTATGGGGAGCAATTGAAATGTAGAAGGTGGCACAAATATGTGAATTGCTTTGTTGTTGTAACTATAATTGAAAAAACAATGACAATGACAAACCTAGCTTTGTTAGAGTGATGGGGAGATAAAACCTGCCAAGGGCTGATGAACAGCAAATTCACTGATTTAAATGGAATCCACAGCTGCGCAAAGCTGGCATGCCTTAAACACCAGGCAGACAGCGAAAGGTGTGCACTGGGGCTCACCCTTTATTTGTCAGTGTGACACCTCAGGCACCAAACAGGGACCCATTGATTTTTGTGTTTCTCAAGAAATGGTTATTAATTGAACAAAATGTTGCTTTGAGGAAAGACATTTTCTTGGCACAGATGTTTACAGGGAAGGTAATGGCTGAGTGATCATTTGTGAGGAGTAGAAGGAGGGGGCTAGTCTTCAAGATTAGTTGAAGTTTTAGTCTATGGTGCTGGCAATGTTTCTACAAGTTTGCAAAAAATGTCGTATTACTCAGGGTAGAGAGGAATCATTTTTCAACTGAATCCCCTTGGGAAGCATTTCTTTTATTACGTTTGTTGAGGTCCTAATACTCCACATTGGAGGCTGTGTGCTTCTAAGTATTCACACCTCATTATATACAGAGTTTATTCAGATTATGTATTTTGGTCAACTTGGGCTGATTACAGAATTAATTGACCTTTCATGGATGGTCCTGTTACCTGGACATCAGACTGAGTTGTTGTAAAACCACTTCATTAAGTAGAGCCAGACTTATGTGAACTATGTCTGTATGGGCAATGAGCAGAAGAGAGTTAAAGGAAAAATATGAATTATCACCCCTCTATAAAATACCCATCACTCACTTTCTTACTACTATTACTGATAGCAACAGTTAATAAGTCTATTTTAATCAAACTGCTTATATGTGTTATTTTAAAATCAGAAGTCATGATGCCCATCACTTTCTTTAAGCATAGAAGATTAAATTTAATGTTATAGCTATTAGCTAAGATTATTTTCTAGAATTTTCTGTCAGATAAAAAGTATTAAGTAACCATAGAGGTTGCCTAACCTGGTCACAGAATGACAAGGGTTGGTGAGACTCTAGAGAGGTCAGAACCATTATAGACTGCTAAAAGGACTGTAAAACAGTGTAGCTACCTTGGACAATAGTCTGGCAGTTCTTCAGATGACTAAATGTAGAGTTACATGGAACTTAAAAAATACATTTCTGGGTATACTCCTAAGAGGAATGAAAACATGTTCACACAAATACTTACATCCAAATGTTTACAGAAACACTATTTATAATAGACAAAGGTAAAGACAACCCCAAATGTCAACCAATGAGTGAATGAATAAACATCATATATCCATGCAATGGAATATTATCTGCTCATAAAAAGGAATGGAGTACTGATATATGCTATAAACATAGATGAAACTTGAAAACATTACACTAAGTGGGGAAAAAAATAGTCACAAGAGCCTATATATTGTGTAATTTCATTTATATCAAATGTTCAGAAAAGTACATCTATAGAGATAAAAAGTAGATGAGTGATTGCTTAGAGTTGGGATGGACTGGAAGGGGTGAGGGGGTGAGACTAGAGGTTATGGGGTTCCTTTAGAAGTGATGAAAATGTAAAATTGATTGTAGTGGTAGTTGCAGATTTTTGTGAAGATACTGAAAACCATTGCATTGTTCGCTTGAAATGAGTAAATTATATGTGTATTTTAAACTGACAGTGAATTATATATTACTAAAGCTGGTATTTAAAAAACAGCAGCAGGTTCGTGCCACTGTTCATATTCATGCTTAGGCGCTAATGTTTTATCTACTATTATTTTTATACCACCAGAACAAAGTAAATGTTAATATAATATTATTATAAAAATGGTTTTGAGTTTATAGATCACCTTAAAAGGTCTCAGGGATGCCCAGGCATCTGCAGACCACACTATTTTAAGAGAATGAAGGTGCTACATACAGCAACACTCATTTCATGCCACACCATACGTCCCCAGGAGAGAGCTCAATAAGCAAGGTTTCACTTGGATCTCATTCAAGCATTTTGAGTCTCTCAAGGAGCCAAATGCCATCTTTATAAATTTTTTTCACCTGTGGTATAGTTGCGTGTCATGAGCCTCAAGAGAGGAAGACAAATCTCAGGCATATTTCATTTTCGGTGTGGAATTGCACCAGTAACAATAAATATTTCTTGTGAATGGATCCATAATCACTTACAAATTTCTCTTTGATTACATTTCTGATTGCTTTGTTACAGGCAATAAACCCCACTACACAGCCGACTTCTGATGCTTTTTAATCAAATAACTGAATCCTAAAAAGGTCAGAACTGTAACTTATAAAAGTGCTTTTTACTGACTGTCCCAAAAGGAATGAAAGATCAAAATGCGAGTGATTTCCTAAGCAGAAATGCCATCCAAACATGAGAATCAAAAACATTGCTTTAGAGTGGTACAGCATTGACAATGAGTTGGGAAAAGATAAATCTCTCCTGGGCCCTGGACCACTGTCTTCCATTTTCTCTTTCATCTAGGTTTGAGAGATTAAATTATTTTCATGGATTTGAGAAACCTGATCCTAATATCAACTGATGGAAGAAACCATTGTGTCACCAGTTTAATAAAACAATTTGCTGATGCCATGTGGAATTTATTTACTTTTGCCAGTAATTTCCCCCAGGATAGGTATAGTTCTTTGACCATTCATTGCATGCAATTTGATCTGAGAGTTAGACTCAAAGATGAGAGTGTACATTTGCTTGATCTTGAGGTCTGGAGCAGTTAATTGCCAAGGCACATAGTTGGCACTGGTGCACTTCATCAGCCAGCTCTGCCATTTACACACAATCTGTCACTTGATATTCATTTATACTTTGAGTCCTTATGTATTAATTGAGCATTGATTGTACAGAAGTATGTAAAAAGAAGAAAAGATGGAAAACTAAGTGAAAGTGATCAGTAATTTAATGGCCACAAAGGACTGAATCAAAATCTTTTAAAGCTACATTTGCTATACGTGCAGCAAAATTTGTAACTAGGAAGAAAGGATAAGTGAAACACACATACAACATGAATTTCCAAAGGTCACTATTTTGTTTGCCTGTTTTTGATTCCAAATTGTATATTTAAATAGTCATGTAGCTCTTCAAGAATTAATATGAAAATCATCACTTCTCTGCACCCATTATTTCCCAGTTTCTAAATCAATTACTTTCAATTCTTATGTTTGATATTTAACCCATACGTACATATTCCCCATCTCTGGCCACTATCCACTCAGTATTGTGATTTCAATAATAATATTCAATGGTGACCCAAGTAACCTCTATTTCTGGATGAGCTATTTAATATGATTATGTTTTCTTTCCTGTGCAGCATCCTTGTCCTGCCCAGAGTTCATAATTGTTTGTTTACCTAGTTTGTGATTAACACTCATTTAATTTCCTGTGTTAAAACTTTATATATTCCATTAATTACATTTCACTGGGAAAAAGTCTTTCCCAGAACCTTCATACCTATTACTGTTTGAATTGATTGATTTCTATTTGATTGATTTCTACACATGATGTATAGCTGCCATTTGGAGAGTTCCTTCTACCATAAGCCTAGTGATTCCCTTGGCCTATCTTTGGTGATAGATTTTATTTCCTAGATCCCATAATTTTTAGTTTTGATTTACTTTCACATTTTGGCAAAGCATATCTTTCAATATTTTTTCTGAAAATTCATTCATGGGACATACTCTTTTAAAGATCTTTCAGAGACTTAAACATCCTAGTTTTATTATCAACTATAGTTAAGACTTTGTCCTGGGGAAAAAAATTCTAGATTAGAAATTATTCTTCTTTGAATTCTGAAAGGATTTCTCAAGTTTTGTAACTTTTAGGAGTACTATGGAGAAGTTTGAGAGTATTTTGAAACTTGATCCTTGTGTGATACCTGTCTTTCCCCCTTTTCCCTTATGATTTCTTTCTGGCAGAATTCCTTGAGTTTAACTTTAAAACCTCCTATTTATTAAAACAACATTTCTCAGAAATTGATATTTTTAAATGAGACTCTAAATTTTAATCCTATTTTATCTCTGAGGATAGAGATGATTTTTTTTTCTTTTCTTTGTATCATCCATGAATCTTCCAAATTGACTTTTTTTCCTGTTGTTTTGCTTTGGTCTTAAACTTTCAAATTAGATATTTTCCTTAAATGCCTGAAACACCTTTTAAAGAGGTAGGGGTGAGAGAGAGAGATGTATAGCTACACTCCAGCTGTTCCTTTCAGCTGAGAGGCCAGACCTGTTGGTGAAGCCATCAGGGATTCCCAGCTCTACTCAAGCCTCTGGAGAACTACAGCTGCAGGAATGATCCGAAGTAATGCCTGCAAAAGAATCACCCAGCTGAGCCCAGCCGAGATTGCAGAATCAAAATTTTGAATGAGTTTGTATGCTGAGTGGAAGAATCCAATGGGGAGATAAAAAGAGCAATAGTGAAAAATGCAAGAAGTAGTCAGAGTTTGCAAAAGGAAGAAAAGTATGAAATCATTATCTAGCAAAGAGGTTACTAAAATAATAAAGACAGAAAATAAATAATAAGAAAATAAAGACAGAACTAAGATAACAATGCTGAAATAGGGAGTGCTAAGAAATATTTATGATGTGGCATCAATAGCAATTTGTGACTGATTAGATCTGGAGGTAAAGGCAGGAGGAGAAATAATGATGTTCAAGTTTTCAACTTATTCAACTAAGTGGAAATCATATCATTCTTTGGAGCAGAGCAAGGAAGCATATTGGTCCAGTTTGGAAAATCTTAAATTCTAGATGCATTTTTTAAAATTAGAACTATTATAACTGGTAGCTAGGACACAAAAGATTACTTACAATTGACTGAATTTGAGTATGATAAGTGTTTAAGCACCTACACAATAATCTAGCTATTATTTTCTGAGAGAAGAGTTTGGTCCTTTTGCAGGAGTTAGTTACCTCTCCTTGGGGAAAATGCAGGAAGCAAATAAGCTAAATCAAGGAATTTAATAATTTCCTTGATTCATTTGGCCATATATTTTTCATTTCTTCTGCCCCAAACACACATATAGATTTAGATGAAAATCTCTGTTCTGCTCTTCACATTGTTCCTTTGTAATTGTTTCTTCTTTTCTTTCCAGCCAGAGGACTAGTAGCACAGTTACCCCTTGGTGGTGCCAGGATATCTCCCCTGTAGTTTTTCCATGTACCTGGGACTGTAGTTGCACTTTCTTCCTCCCTGGAGGGAGTGTTTTATTTCACAACTGTGCTATGCCTCATACTATGGACCTGGTGTTCTTCTGTAGAGGTTGTAAACACCTTGCTCTGAAGCTTTACTGTCTCTAAGGAGACAGGGGAAATATCTTAATCTATGTACATTTCTGTATATTTTGGAAATTTGGATCACTACACAGAGAAGATTAGTTTAAAAAAATGCAAACAAACCAAACCAAAGAAACCTCCTCATTATTTTAGCATTTTAAACAGTATTTTAACATTGAGTTTGTTTAGCTCTTGATGGCCACTGAGATCCCGGTGGACTCTCTGATAGCTTTTCCACCAAGAGACGGATGATTCTACAACTTCGATACTGCATGAACAATTCAGTCCAACCAATAACATTCATGTGCTCTGTTAAATGCAAAAATATAAGTCTTAAAAAATATTTATACACCCCTAACTTTATTTATATAAATGTGAAATAATTGCATATTTTGTCATTCTTTTTTATACTTTTTTTGGCAAACATTATAATTATGTAACTTATAAAATCATTCAGGATGTACTAATGACCTTATTTTTTGCCAACATTACTGAAGTAAAATCAAATCCATTTGCATAGTCAATAAAAGATGAAAAAATGCAAAATCTCAAAAGAATTTGGCCATTCCAATAATATACACAGATCCATCTTTCTATTGGCAAGAGCACCTATTTCCAATTTACATCTTAGGTAATTTTCCCCCTCTCTATCTGACAATATACCATGTGGTGCTGATCTGAAATAATTATGTTTGTAACATCTTTTAGTCTTTCAGGATGCCAAGTCATTTTCTCTGTCAACATATAATTTGATATTCTTAACCTGAGCCAAATTCATCAAGAAAAAGAAAAGGCAGAGAGATTTCTCCTTCTTCTAACTTTATCCAAAAAATATAACTTCTATTTATTACCAGATGAAAGTAGCTAAAGTAAAGGATAGTTCTAGTGATGAATAGTTGAATTTCCATATTTATAGTAGTTGCCCTGCAATTCATGGAGGGAATAGCACTGTTTATTATTTGCAAAGTCTCAATTTTCTGCAAATATTGACATTTTGTTATTTAAAGTGACTATCTATCCTTGTTTTGAAGCCAGAGCTTCTGTTTCAACCTAATTAATTTCCTCTGCAGCTTTAAATTAAATGCAACTTCAGAATTCTGGCAGCTTCTTTTATGACCTGCATGGTTAAGGGTCACTTACAAGTAGAGGATGCCATTTATCTGAATTTGAATTTTAATGAACAAGAATGTAATTTGTTTGTGAACACTTGAATAAGAAAAAAATATCTTGGCATCATCTCTTTGATTAATCCTACTCATTGATTGTAAATATAGTAAATATGCTGCACACACAATATTCATTTTAGCTCTAATGGAATTTTCTCTAAGAAGCACTCCTTCTGGGTGATTCTCATTTTAAATGAGCTATTAGAACCCTTTGGTATTAGCTTTTGGTTTTCAGATCATGGGTTTGGGCACCAGTAATAATTCTTTCATAATCCTGGAAACCAATGGAAGAAGTTGATGGAAATTGCAAATCATTCAGAGGAAGAAAGGAAAAACAATAGAAGGAAAAAGAATTGAGAGGGAATAGAGTTCCTTTCTTCTACCTATGTTAGAAAGGCTATCAATGGTATGGAAGCCACAAGTCATGAGTAATTAACATGAGTTAGGCACAATGGGAGGTTTTTGTGGTCATGGATTACCA
This sequence comes from Arctocebus calabarensis, assembly GCA_963573935.1. NCBI lineage: Eukaryota > Metazoa > Chordata > Mammalia > Primates > Lorisidae > Arctocebus > Arctocebus calabarensis. The sequence continues at coordinate 11,463 of CAUYON010040372.1, read as the reverse complement.
CTGCCAGTCAGTGAGAAGATGCAAGGACAGCAAGAGTTGTGGGCTGTCATGCCCGAGAAGAAAAATGACTGTTCACCTAACTCTGAGATTATGAGGATTCACCCTGGGGCTAAGGAAAGCTCTACTTTTGTATCATGGTGATGTATTCCATGTGGATTTTGTTAAGGATAAGAGTCTATGTAGAAAGCAATCCCAGGAAGGTATTTTCTGAACAGAAAATATTGTGTCTGTAAAATTTTTACATTCCAGTTTAAAAACAAGAAAAAGAAAAAAGCATCACAGATGGCAGATGGGTATTTTTTTAGACTAGGGATTACACAGGTGTTTTCAGGGTCTCTTTGTATTTTAGCAGCTCAATGCTTGTTATAATAATTTTCTGTTAATTAAATTCTTAGTAACATTGAGTTAGTTTACAATGTTTGTCTGGTATAAATAATGGATAAGAAGGGGGACAATCATTCTAGTCACCTGGGGGAAATACATTTATTTTGTTGTGGGCAAAGACTTTTGTTCTTTAAGGAAAGGGGACTTCTGGAATCTCTCCACTTCCCATGCTTTCTCCCTGCCTATAGGACTTTCTGAGGTTGGATCAGGAACGTATTTTACCTTTGGAGTTCTTTTGGCCTTCTTTTGGGGGAGTCACTTGCGTCTTCCCAGCAACATGGGGAGCTGAAGCCAGGCTATATGGTTTGATGCTTTTCTCTCCTTTATTTCTGTCATTTGCATTCACCATTTACCATATGGTTATTGTAAATTTGCTAATGAAATTTATGTTTCAAATTCCTGATGCTGATGGTCAAGTAACTTATTTTTAAGTTCTTCAAATTAAAGTGTGAAATCTGGTGTATGTGAGAAATTAGAACTGCCTCATCCTGATAATTTCTTATTTTTTTATTCTATAAGAGCTACTGGATAAGTGATGCCTGGTGAATATTTTATAGCTCCACTTTGAACATGGGGTGTACTGATCAGCATGGTCTCCTATTGAATAAACTTAAGGCCAATACCATATCATGTTTCCTTTTGAGTCTCCTATATGTTTGGTCCATATATAACTAACTCTCTCTGTCTCTCTTTCTCCTCTCTCTCTCTCTCTCACACATACATATTCTCTTTTGTATTTCTAATTGAATACAAATATATAGAAAATGTGATAATGCTGCTCTTTCAGATTTTAATGAACTATCAAATCAGTAATGGAAGGCAAAAACGGAACATTCTCTCAGACATCTTTTGGATAATTCGAAGAAAACCAATATTCGTCTCATAGGGATACCTGAAAACGACAAAGTGGCGTCACACGGCCCAGAGTCTATTCTTTTTTTTTTTAAATAATTTTATTAAATCATAATTGTGTACATTGATGCAATCATAGGGCACAATGTGCTTCATATGCAATCAGAAATATTTTGATCGTACTGTTACAGATAGCCTTCGTGGCATTTTCTTGATCACTATATAAAGACATTGATACTCTATATTTAATAAGTTTCACCAGTACCCTGCTAAGATGCACCGTAGGTGTAATCCCACTAATTTCCCTCCCTCCACCCATCCTCCCCCCCTTTCCCTTTTCCCTGTATTCTTGTGCTATAATTGGGTTTTTATCCTTCATATGAAAGCTATACATTAGATTCATATTAGGGCTGAGTACATTGGATACTTTTTCTTCCATTCTTGAGATACTTTGCTAAGAAGAATATGTTCCTTAAAGAAAGATGGAGACTTTACCACTTTTGTGTTTACATGGATGGAGCTGGAGTTGTTCTTTTTTTAATACTTTATTGACTATTTCCAGGCATTCATACTTCCACATAGAATTTATGTTTATTTTATTCAATTAAAGTGACTGGTGGGATTCTAATTGAAATTAGAATCAATATATTAATTTTGGGACAATTTTCATATTCATACTGATTACTCCATAAATTTAAAATATGGTCTCTTTTCTCTTCATTCAGATGTTATTTTATATTTCTCAGTAATACTTTTTATAATGCTTTCTGTTGTCGCCTGTATTTTTTAGCTAAATTTATTTGAAAATATTTTTAAGTTTTTACTGATATAAGTAAAATCTTTCATTTCTAATCTTTAGTGATTATTGCTGGGGTGGGAAAAAGGTATTAATTTTGAGTATTTATTTTGTATGCAATCAACATGAAGAAATGATCAATATAATCTTTTTATTAATGAATTAAAATAGAAAAAGTTCACATCAATATAGTAAAGCAGCAGTTGATAAATTTCAGCAACCATTCTTACTAAATTCCAGGTAAAATGGAAACACCAGGCAATTACTTAGACACACAAAGATTAATTACTCAGAACAGCAGCAGATCTGAGAAACAATAGAGATCATTTCAGTTAAAATCAAAAAGTATTCATGGATACCCACGATCACCAATATTAAACACTACATTTGCTAGAACCTCCTAGGTCATAAGACATAAAAATAAAATAACTGGCATAAATATCAGAAGAGGTAAAACTATCTCTTTTTGGCTCATGCTATAATTATATATCAAGAAATTTAAGCACCTCTAGTCAACAATTTGTAGAATAAGTTTGATGATTTGGTAAGCTGTCTAGATATAAGTACTATATATAATATCATTTGCTTCTTTAGTATATTCATTTTTAACCATTTTTAGTTCTCAAGATTCAAATTCCAGCTAAGAAGCATCAAGGTATAGCTTGGATCATTTCTCATCCCTTGGGCAGGGAGGTCATAGCTCCTTAGGAAAGCCCCAGTAGACTCTACCCAATGGAACAAGAGCAATTGCTCAATGGGAAATGGATAATAGGTAGAAATTTAAAAAAATGTCCACACACTGTTCTGTATGTCAGAGTCAAGTGTCTAGGTTTCAACAGGGCAAATCTGAATTCTTTGCCTAGTTTTTTCTTTTTTCTTTTCTTCCTCTGAGGCAGAGTTTCATCTGTCGCCTTGGGTAGAGTGCCATGGCCTCATAGCAATCTTCTTACTTCAGCCTCATGAGTAGATGGAACTACAGGCACCTGCCACAATGCCTGGCTAGTTTTTTATTTTTGGTAGAGATGGAGTCTCGCCCTTGCTCAGACTAGCCTCAGAATTCCTGAGTTCAGGCGATCCACCCCCCTCGGTCTGTCAAAGTGCTAGGATTACAGGAATGAGCAATGGTGCCTACACTCTTGCCTGGTTCTTTTTCTTCTTATTATTTTTTAGTGTAAGTTGACAGAATATGAAACGCCTCATGAATTTGGTTGTCATCCTTGCACAGGGGCCATGCTAATCTTCTCTGTATCGTTTCAGTTTTAGTATATGTACTGTCGAAGCAAGGCCTGCCTGGTTCTTCTTGATTGTCTCCCCAACTCTTTTCCATTCCCCTGCCTTTAGCTATTCCACGCTGCATCCCAGGTGGTTGTTGCATTGCCCCCTGCCGTGTTTTGTATATTCCTCTGTTGTTTTCTTATCCATTCCCCTCACTAAACATGTTCTTTTGCCGCTTCTCTCATGTAATTCTGATCTGTCCATTAGGGCTCTCTTTACATTCCCATCAAGTGTTTGCTACATTCCCCAAGCCTAGGCCCCTTCTCCCAAAGCACAGCAGTTCTAGGAACCCACTCCACACAAGCTCGGAAGACCCTCCAGCTATTGTGATCTCTTCAGTCCTACGACCAAAGCACCCATTCTCTTCTCCACATCTGTCTGCTCCTCCACCCTGTTACATCTTCTCCCATGAGCCTGGTACATGTGTAAGGACCTGGATTTTCTCTTCCTGGACCATACTTTTTAAAGACTTCCTCTAGGAGTCTTTACTTCTGTCCTGGGAATAGTGAGCTAAGAAGCCAGGTCCAACCTAACTAGCTCCATTTTCTTCCCAAGAGGATGCTTTGTGCCCTTCAATGTTTGAGATCTGTGGAAACAGGTCTCAGGGCCAGGCTTGCATCTAGTAAGTGGGTTTATGTCCCATCCAAACAGAACTATTTTGAGTTCTCACCTTTATACCTTTGCTGTTACTATTCCCTTTCTCCTGAATGTCCTTGCTCCTCTCTCTGTGCACTTGCTAACTGTCACAGTTTACGCTTCAACTCAGGGGTCACCTCCTCTGGGAAACTGTTCCTGAGCCCACACTCCCCATGATCAAACGTCTACAACAACTCGTGTGCCTCTTGATCACTGGGCTTACTGCACTATTTGAGATAATTACCTATTCATGTGTTTGATGCCTCCACTGGCCTCTCAGCTTCTAGCTGTGACTGGTACTCGGGTGACCCCAGTAAATATTTCCAGGATAAACAAATGAATGTCTGAATGAATCAAACAATGTCTTGTTAATAGTAATGTTGGTCCTATGATTTCATAATTTGTTATCTAATTTTGCTTCTCCCTTCTAATCCATTAGCCTTCTTGCTCTTGTCGCTCCATAAAAGGGTATTGTATGGAGGCTGGGGGACTTTCCGACTGGTGTGTGTTTCTTCCAGGCATCCTGGGCCTACTCCTTCCTTTTCGTTCATCTGTTCCGATCTTGTTTGAACATCAACCTGCCTATACCTTATTATCATTATTCTTCCTATTAGACAATTTAGTAAAAAAGAGTGTCTAGGAATTCTCTAACCTACTAAAGAGGATTCCTAAAAGAGGAGACTTAGTTGGCTGGCTAGCTTCTACCTCAGTGACCTTTCCTTTCTCTTGGTGTCTCCCCAGTAGTACTTCCCGGCACATCTGTGGTACCATGTAGGAGCTGGTGCCTAAAAAAGGATTCCTTACTAAAATCGCTCACACTCAATTATTAGGGAAGTTCAAGTGACAACTATTGGATGGTAATTATGTTTTAAAAGAAAACTGAAGAATACTAAAAAATATTGTCTGCCAGAATTTCTGGCAAGCATCAGTTGGAAGGGCATTTTTAGGTGAACAGGGTCTCCTTAGTAAGGTTTCATTTGTTGTCTAGGAGGGACTAGGGGCTCTGTCTGGGATTCAGGACAGGGGTGCCTGGTGTGAGGGTAGACTGGAGACAGCACAGGACTTCTGAATTTGGAGATTTCGAGAATAAGTCCTAGCTCTTCCAAGGTATCAATTATGGGGTCATAAGTAGTTTTTGTGCTCTCTCTGAGCCCAAGTTTAAAATGAAGATGGCAGTACATACCAATACGATCATGCCGTGATAAGAAGAGACAAATGAGAAGAGATAGAAAGCCTTAGGAGTCACGGTAGTGCAGTGGTGAAGCATGAGGGTTGCAGAATCTGATTGGCTGGGTTCAAACTCTGCACCTGACACTAATTAAGTGCTAATGCTGTCATGGAAGCCTTCATTCTCTCTGTGTCTCAATTTCTATATCTGTATAACAAGGATAAAATATGAACATTTCTCATAGGCTGGTTCAATGACAAGATAAAGTATGAAAGGACCCATATATGAGAGCACATCTGTGCATGGCACACAGGACTCAGTTAATGAGGCTCTTACCATCAGGTGATGGAGCAACACATGTGAATGTAGGAGCCCAACGGCATCAGGGAAGGATCAGGCTAAGCCTTTTTCGGCATTTGCTAAAGAATGCAGACTTGCTTCATTCCTATTTATGATAGACCTATGGAATTCAAACCTGGGACTAGGTTATTTCCCCCCCTTATATCTATGTAAACGTTTTCTCTTTTGCCCCTTTGCCAACCCAAATGGATAACATGGTCTTCTTACTGACTTCCAGAAGAAACTCGGCACCCCTCATGAAGTTTGTGATTTTTGTGGACACGGCTGAAATTTGGAGACAGTGTGCCCTCCCCTCCACATCTCCTGCCCTCCTTTTATTCTCCTTTCTGTGTGCCTTTCCTATCTCCTTCCCCTCTCCCTGATCCTGTCTCCTTCACCTGTCACCTCTCCTCTTCCCTTCTATCCACCCCTACTCCATCCTCATTCTTCCCTTAGAACCCTCACTTCTTTCTCTCCTCAAAGAGGCTTCTTAAAGCAAGCATTAAAAAAAAACTCTCTTTGAGAATAAAAATTTAAAAAAATCATACCACCTGCTAAGAGAGCAATGTTTTCTTCTCATTACAGCATCTCAGGGATGGAAGTGTCCTTAGAAAACAAGTAGCTCAGAGACCCTCAGACATGGCTAGTTGGTGACTAGCACACCCTGGGCGGCATTTAAAAAGTCAGGCCCTGCCCTAGTATTTCTGGATGAGAAGATCCAGAGGTAGGCATTTGGGTGGGACGTCCCAGAGCATATTAATTCAGTAAGATTAGGACTTCAGTCCCAATTCCATGGTTTATTAATAAAACCATCTTGGCTGAACAATTACCAATGGCCATAGCCTCATTGGTATTTCTAAGAGGTGGAAAGATAATATCTTCCTCAAACAACAAGCAGAGATTAGGATTGGGTGGCACGTAGTAGGTGTTCAAAGTTGCCCCTTTTCTGCCTTTCTCTGATAGACAGCACAGGACTCTAGTTAGCTCTCTACACATGCAGGGTGATGGCAGAGGAAAGGCTGTGCATTTCTGTGCCTTGGAAGGGAGAAGGGCTCTTCAGCTGTGCCCTTCTCTTTTAGATCTCTGCCCAGAAGCCCCAGACATCACCATGAAGGTAGGCATAAATAAATAAACACACAACATGTATTACGAATTCTCTTTCCCAGGACTATTTCCATTAACCATCACAACACAGTCTTACAAAGTAAGAGCTCATATTACTTTTAGCCACATAGACTTATTGAAATGTCTGTAGGCAGAGTCTTTTCATTATGTGTTTTGATTTTTGGCTACTGCTGCCCATGTGGGTCATTTACCCCACACTTTGTCTATGTTTTTCAGACCCCACATAAGTGCCAAGGGTCTTGTATCATTTCAGCTGTAATGTCTTCATCCCCTAATGCTGAGACACTGGTAGCCGACGTAGGTGAAGTCGTCGCTGTCCGGGCCGATTTTGATTTGCTCTTTGAAGTACAGAGCACTGGCTGGTGAGCTCTGCTGATTTCAAGGCACTCTCTTCGCAGGGGTCTCCAGTGGGGCTCCAAAGCTTTGTCCCCCTGCAGTGGGGGACTGTCACTTCATCCACCCCTCCTCCATCAGAGTGGTAAGCAAGAATCCTGGGAACTTATTCACACACAGGAGACATGACCAAGGCTCCTATTCTCTGGGGAGGAGGCACACTTGTGATTTCTGGAAACACAGTTCCAATTTTGGCAAGTCCAGGGATTTGAGGCCAGAGCTGCTTTGTCACAAGCCCTGCTTGCATATGCTCTGTAATTATACCCCACCCTCAGCCAACTGATCTAAATCTTGCTCCTTTTCTTTCTTTCTTACCCATTTAATTTTATCCTTAAACTCACGGTTCCAAATAGCCTCCCATGTGAGTTGTGCCCACCCAGTGAGTTTCTGAACTCTTTCTACCAGGCCGTAAGGTGGAGGGGAAGGGGCGGGATGAATGCAACCTACTTGTGCTTGTTCATGGCTGGAAAAAGAAGGGAAAAAACATACGTAACATTAAAAAAACACAAAAACCGGAAAGGCAGAGAAGAGTGTGCTGAGGCAGATGCAGGGTGTACTCTGATGGGAACAGATTGCCCAAAAGGTAGGTGGGTGGCAGAGAGTAAAAATAACCAGGGAGTGACCAAGACTTCATTTTCTTTGAAGCACTCAGACTTTAGGGATACATTGAAACTGCTAATTTTGTTGGCATGTTGACACCTCCTCCTAATTAATGATGGGTTTATTAGGAAAATGACAGAGGGGAGCAAGCTGCTCACAGACGATGAAAGAAGGGAGAAGACGTTTCATCTACTGAGCGTGGCAGTCACGACTGAGGGAGGTGCCCCTGGGTGTGTGCTGACTTGTAGGCGAGCCCAGGCAGAAGCCATCTGCTGGTTCCGGGCCTCCTGGCTGCTGGCATGCTGCTGTTGTCCCTAGTCTCCCAGCATGAAGGCACTGCACCTGATGGACAAAACCAGCTTTTGGTTCCTAGCTGTGCCTCTGACTCACTGCAGTCAACACATTACAGGGGACTCCGTGCAGGTCAGTGGCCTGGACTCTGGCCGCCAAAGGAAAAGTAAAGTAAAATTCTCATGACTTTTACAGTCTGACTGTCAAACTTTCCGCACGGAGACCTTCGAAGTCAGCCGCACCTGAGCTGCTGGTCTGTGATTCTACATCCCAAGCATCACTTCTGTTTTTCAAATTTTGGGTTAATGCATGGGTACAAATGATTTGGTGACATTGTTTGCCTTTGTTAGGTAAAAGTCCAAGTTGTAGTTGAGCATCACTTCTGATTGTTCATCTGTTTTACCCACAGGATGCTCTTGGTACTATGAACTTAAAAGAGTCAACTTGAGTGCTGACGTTTAGCCTTTTAGGGCAGTTTTCTTAGATCAGCCGGAGAGGTATGGGGGAGCGTCTTCCAATGCTCTTCAGGTTTTGAACAATGAGCTCCATTTTCTGGGAGAGGAGATCTCCTTGATAGATCTCTCAAGGTCCCCCTCCAACTATCCATCAAACCCACCCATTTTCCCTTCCAGTCTATATGTGGTCCCCTGACTGTGCAGCACAGACTGGTCAGGAGCACAGGGCCTGGAGTTGACTGAGGGCTAATTCACCCCTCAGTGCTGCCACTCACCAGCTTAAGTTGTCTTAGGCACGTCACATTCCATCCTCTGTATCTTTATTTCCAGGTCTATAAAATGGGAACCCTGATGCCATTCACTTCAAAGGATGGTTGTGAGGGTTAATAAGATGACAGATATAAAGAGGTTCGTATAGGTAGTCCCCAGGTTATGAATGAGATGGGTTTTGAAAGTTCATTCTTAAGTTGAATTTATATGTAGGTTGGAATAGGTATATTTGCCTATTACCTGTAATAGCCTTCATTTGTAAGTGTGAATCAAACGTCAGTCAGATGTTTGAACTTGGGAATGGCTGCACTGTGCCTGGTGTATACTAAGTACAAAAATAAAAGACACAATAAGAGTCAACTTTCAGAAAGTTTTCATTTGCAGTTCTGTGTCAATGTCCTCACATGCCGGGCAACACAGAGTTTTATGGACCATCCTTTCATAGATGAGAAAATCAAGGCATCCAGTGGATTAGCGACTTCCCCACGGTTGGCAATTTCCGAAGGGGTAGAGTTGGCTCTCGAGCTCAGGTCTTCCAGTTCTAGTTTGTTTATTTGTTTTCTGTGTAAACATGCTCGTACTATCTCTTAGCATCCTTTGTCCTGTTTCTGCTAGTGCAACAGGGTACAGAGGACAGTGGAGACGCTCATACACCTGCGTGACTCCACAGACGTGTGGCTCTGAGGATCGTGGACAAATCACTTTACTTGCCTGAACTTTAATTCCTTCACCTTTAAATGGAACATGAGGATTATTTTCCTGTATACGTGCACCATAGGGGTATATTATACAGGAGAACCTCCAGAGGGGACACTTCCCTACCTTGGCCACCTCCTTACGATGACCTAATTTTCATAGACTGGACATTGCACTTCATGTACTCAATGGGAGTTCCTTATGTTAACCCTCTCTGTATGTTGACAAGTTGGTTACAGTCCCTTGGGTGATCACCTTTTACACAGGTTCTACTATATTGCTAAAATAAAAACTGGATATGAAATATTAGTGAAGGCTGGCAATGCAGTGTCATTGATACTGGAGAAAGAGAAGAATATTCTTTTCAACATTACATGGAGGTGGCAGTAGAGGTGAGGGAAACTTTGTGTCTTGTAAGAGGAAAACCGAAGAAGTTATATCTTAATTATCCTTTTGTTGTTTCAGGTTTGGAGGTTGTCGTTTTAGCAAAATGAATAATGCAGTGGGCTACTATGGAAAGACATTAAATTTTGATGATGTTGAAATGTGAGATTGGGGTCCTGCATGTGAGGAGTTCTTGTCTCCCTTTTCAAAGGCAAGGTTGCCATGTGTGCACTCCCTAGACTGAGCCCTTCCCCCGGTGGCTAGAAACTCCCCTGTAACCCAGACTGCTGCTGAATGCTTGGTAAGGAAGGGTTGGCAAGGCAAATCCAGAGAAAGCGATGGTGCCACCTGTTCTCTGTGTTCTTCAGTCTGTCTAGGCTCTCTTCCACCTCAGCCGCAGTCTTTCTGACACCACTAATTCATACATTTACTCTGCAACTCATGCCAAGAGGCTAGTCAAATTGGAAATTGTGCTTTACATTGCTAAGTAATAATAGCATAGCTGGCATTTCTGTTTTAATTCAGAGCTCTTGAGACGGCTAAGTCCTTTAAAACTCAACTAAATCTCAAAAGGTTTAATAGGTACTACATTTTATTGATTCTAAAGGAAATATTTTCAGGACAATAGACTTCCCTGGTGTTTCTCAAACTAGCAGATGTCAGCCCTGGCACTGGTATATAGTAATGTGTCACGATCAGTTATGAGATACACCACATATTGTATGTTACCGAATACTCATTCCTATCCTGAAATTATGCCAAAGATTCACTAAAATTTAAATCAGAGCAGATTCAGGGTTATGGCTAAAATAACATGTCCATGCACCTGCATTCTGTTGCTCTCGGAAGATTCTTGGCCTTGAAGTGTGCCTTGTGCATGAATGCTGCTTAGCATGTTGGTTGCACTAGAAAAAAAGGAACTTATGAAATGTAACCTCCTCTGTGTTAACTGATGCCTGGTCTTCGTTTTCATAGAGCACCAAGAAATAGAACTGTTGGGGATTCATTAAGGGTAGAGCCAGGTTACATTGATTGTATTTGTTAGGTAAAGTCCCTCTTACAGTTTTGTCCTGTCCCCAAAAGGTGTGACCCCCCCCACTCTCCTCCCTCCTTTGCTCTCTCTGCTCTCCCCTTCCCACCTCTTCCACTGTGTACTAGGTCATTAATTGTCTTCATATCAGAATTGAGTACATAGGATTCTCGCTTCTCCATTCTTGTGATGCTTTACTAAGAATAATGTGTTCTGCTTCCATCCAGGTTAATAGAAAAGATGAAACATCTGCATCTTTTTAATGGCTGAATAGTGTTCCATTGTACACATAGACCACAGCTTGTTCATCCATTCCTGGGTTGGTGGGCATTTAGGCTGTTTCCACATTTTGGCAATTGTAAATTGAGCTGTGATAGACAGTCTAATGCAATGTGATAGACAGTCCTTATGGTAAAGTGATTTTTTTTTTCTAGGTAGATGCCCAATAATGAGATTTCAGGATCAAATGGGAGGTCTAGTTTGAGTTCTTTGAGGGTTCTCCATACTTCCTTCCAGAAAGATTGTATTAGTTTGCAGTCCCACCAGCAGTGTAAAAGTATTCTGATTTTTCCACATCCATGCCAGCATTTGAAGTTTTGAGATTTAGTGATGTAGACCATTCTCACTAGGGTTAGATGATATCTCAGGGTGGTTTTCATTTGCATTTCTATAATAATTAGGGACAGTGAGCATTTTCTCATATGTTTATTAGCCATTTTTCTTCTTTAGAGAAGGTTCTATTCTTCTCTGTTGCTCATTGATAATCTCC
>CAUYON010040370.1:0-24083 GCA_963573935.1 Arctocebus calabarensis | reverse complement strand
CAACCTCCAATTCCTGGGCTCAAGTGAGTCTCCTGCCTCTCCCTCCCAAGTAGCTGGGACTACAGGCGCCCGCCACAATGCCCGGCTATTTTTGTTTGGGTTGTAGCTGTCATTGTTGGTTGGCGGGCCCAGGCTGGATTCGAACCCGCCAACTCAGGTTTACATGGCTGGCGCCTTAGCCTGCTGAGCCACAGGCGCCGAGCCAACGTAGCAGGTTTTTATGGGGGAAATGCTTCTTATTTTTATGTATTTATGTATTTATTTTTTTGAGACAGAGCCTCAAGCTGTCACCCTGGGTAGAGTGCAGTGGCATCACAGCTCATAGCAACCTCCAACTCCTGGGTTCAAGGGATTCTCCTGCCTCCGCCTCCCAAGTAGCTGGGACTACAGGCACCTGCCACAATGCCGGGCTATATTTTGGTTGGAGCCGTCATTGTTGTTTGGCAGGCCTGGGCTGGATTCGAACCCACCAACTCAGGTGTATGTGGCTGGCACCTTAGCCACTTGAGCCATAGGTGCCAAGTGAGGGAAGTGCTTTTTAAAGAGTGTTCACCTTCTTTAGGTGAGATTGTTGTTAGTGTTTTGTGTTATTCAGTTCTACTCAAAATTGTATATTGATTTTATTTATTTATTTATTTTTTGTAGGGACATAGTCTCACTGTATTGCCCTTGGTAGAGTGCCGTGGCATCACACAGCTCACAGCAAACTCCAACTCCTGGGCTTAGGCATTTCTCTTGCCTCAGTCTCCCAAGTCCCAAGTAGCTAGGACTACAGGTGCCTGCCACAACGCTAGGCTATTTTTGTTGTTGTTGCAGTTTGGCCGGGGCCGGGTTTGAACCTGCTACCCTCGATATATGAGGCTGGCGCCCTACCCAGTGAGCCACAGGCGCCGCCCTGTATATTGATTTTGATTGGAGTAAATTAAGTATCAAAATTACTTTTTTTGGTAGCCTGTTAAAAATGGCACTTGGAAAAATTACAAAATAGAGTATCTAACAAATAACAATACACAAGTTGTTCAGACTAGGTGAAAGTTACCAGAACTAGTTTTTAATTTAACCTGTTGATCTTTCCATCTATTTCTGACGATAAGTTTGTTTTGTTTTAATATATTTTTTTGGACTTGGTGCCTGTGGCTCAACAGGATAAGGCGCCAGCCACATACACCTGAGCTGGCGGGTTCGAATCCAGCCTGTGCCCACCAAACAACAATGACGGCTGCAACCAAAAATAGCCAGGCATTGTAGCAGGTGCCTGTAGTCCCAGCTACTTGGGAGGTGGAGGCAAGAGACTCTCTTGAGCCCAGGAATTGGAGGTTACTGTGAGCTGTGATGCCACAGTGCTCTATCCAGGGTGACAGCTTGAGGCTCTGTCTCAAAAAAAAAAAAAAATAAAATAAATAATAATAATAATAATTACGTAAATAGATAAATAAATTTTAAAAATTCTGCTTAAGGCTCGGCGCCTGTGGCTCAGCGGCCTAAGGCGTCAGCCATGTAAACCTGAGCTGGCGGGTTCGAATCCAGCCTGGGCCCCCCAACCAACAATGACGGCTGCAACCCAAACAAAAATAGCTGGGCGTTGTGGCGGGCACCTGTAGTCCCAGCTACTTGGGAGGCAGAGGCAGGAGACTCGCTTGAGCCCAAGAATTGGAGGTTGCTGTGAGCTATAATGCCACGACACTCTACCCAGGGCGACAGCTTGAGGCTCTGTCTCAAAAAAAAAAAAATTCTGTTTAAACCAGAAGTTTATTTTCTTTCTTTCTTTTTTTTTTTTTTTGAGACAGAGTCTCAAGCTGTCACCCTGGGTAGAGAGATGTGGCATCACAGCTCACAGCAACCTCCAACTCTTGCGCTTAAATTATTCTTTTTTTTTTTAAGAGACAGAGCCTCATTTTATTGCCCTCGGTAGAGAGAGGGCGTCATAGCTCACAGCAACCTCCAACTCCTGGACTTAGATAGTTCTCTTACCTCAGCCTCCCGAGTAGCTGGGACTATAGTCTCCTGCCACAACGCCTGGCTATTTTTTTGTTGCAGTTTGGCTGGCGTCAGGTTGGAACTCACTACCCTCAGTATATGGGGCTGGCGCTGAGCCACAGACACCGCCCAAGTGATTCTCTTGCCTCAGCCTCCCAAGTAGCTGGGACTATAGGTGCCCCACCACAATGCCCTGCTATTTTTGGTTCTAGTTGTCATTGTTGTTGGCAGGCCCGGGCTGGATTTGAACCCACCAACTCTGGTGTATGTGGCTGGCGCTCTAGCTGCAGAGCTACAGGCACTGGCCCTAAACCAGATTTTTTGTTGTTGCTGCAGTTTTTGCCTGGGGACTGGTTTGAACCCGCCACGCCACCTCCGGTATATAAGGCTGGCGCCCTACTCCTTGAGCCATAAGCGCCACCCCCCCAAACCAGAGTTTTAAAATTCAGATTAGTAAAATGAACTGGCTTTAAAACTGGCATGTTACAGGGGGAAGAGGTGATGGGTAAATTCACACCTACTGGGTACAATCCACACTATCTGGGGTTGGACATAGGTATAACCTTGTCTCAAACTGCACCTAAGTAATGCATGTAACCAAGATGTTTGTACTCCCATAACATTCCAAAATCAACAAATAAACCTGGCATGTCATAAAGCTCCTTTTTTATCTTCCAGGAAGACTGAGGTGGTTATATGAAATGTTTTGAGTTCTACATAATAGAAGGTTAAAGTTTTGTTTTCTTTTAGATTATAATAATGCTTGAAGAATTAAGAAGTTGCAGAGAGTGATGTAGCTACTTAGTATCTTGCAAGAACTCTGAACAAAAATGGCAACCTAGGAAATCGCTTGCCTTCCCTAACCCCTATTTTATTTTTCTTAAATGAACCCTATGTTCTGCTCTACCACTACGTTTGAGACAACATACTACAGTCTTTAGCATATTCTATCCCAACAGCTTTATACTCCTACATTGGAAGTAGTGATTGAAGTGTTGATGCAGCAGCCTGGCTGTTGCTGAGAGATTTTTTTCTAATATTAGGTACATGAGTTGAATAAGACTTAGGTGTTTGCTTCCTAATTGTACAGAAACCTGCTAAGAGAGTGGTCTGCTTGGGTTTAACTGGATGTAGATGTCTTGTATCTGAAACAGGTTAGAGCCAACTGTGTTGTATGTGAGCGTGTTTGCTGTGGATTTGATGTATTCCTTTCTCTTTCATCCCGCCTCCCGCACCCCCAATACATACTTTCCAACTACACCTGCCCTTGTCTGCTTCCCTCTCATCCCCCCACGTAATTTCTACATCTGGGGAAGCAGGAGTTACTGGGAAGATCGACTTGTGCGTCAGGTCTAGTTGGCAAACCTAAATTCGTCCAATGTTTAGGAGGAAGTGCAGTTGATTAATCTGAGAAAAGGAGGGCAAGATAGAGAGGCCTAAGGAACGTCTTTTTACCATCGGGTGTCTCTTGGTGGGCATTGCTGTTGAAGTATGAGGGTGGGGAGCGGGAGAAGGGGCAAAAGGGAAGGGGTATCACCTGGCCCAGCTAAGGGCTGCTTGCCTCCAGCTTTGGGGTGAGGGCCAGAAGAGATGGGGGCAGCGCTAACAAAGAGGAGCCGCACGGGGGCCGGGGCCATGGGTAGTTAGCCTATCCCGGGCGGCTGACTTCCCAGTGGGCCTCCCCAGTTGGTTGCTTGGTGAGTCGCTCCGCCGGCTCCCTGGCTTGCCATTGGCTGTGGGGACAGGCAGGGGCTCGAAAAGAGCTAGGATAGAGGTGAGGGGGCGGGGCTGGCTTCCGGCGGCGGAGGGGAGCGAACAGCAGCCGGCTGGGGGAGGGGGTGTCGGCGCACCGTAGAGTGCTGCGCTCTGTGAGCCTGGCACACGGAGCAGCCGCCTCCCCCTCCCCTGGCCAAGATCGCTAGAAGCCCTTTCTCATCCATCTTCCCTGGAGGGGTGAGCTAGGCTCAGCTGCCCCTGGCGGGCGGGGCGGAGCCCAGAACCGTACCGTGTGCGGCGGAGATCCTCATCTCAGTTCCAGGGCACAAGGTGTGTGTGTGCTTTTTCTAACGAAACCGGGACTTCTGCAGACTTAACCTTGTAAGAAAAGGAGAAATGGAATGGGAAGTAAGATCTCCACATCCCCTTCAGTTTATTTTGATTTTCTAATTTTACCCTTCTTCCTTCTTTTCTTTTCACCCCTGTAGGTGGGTAAGGAGATTAAGTACTCTTATCTCTTTTTACTAATGTGTCGATGTTAGGCGTATAGTAAAATGTTAAGAGAAAAAAGATGAACCCTTTTTTTTGTGGCATCTGATGCAGTAAACCGCAAAAAAAAAAAAAAAAAAAGCTAGGAGTGAGAACTGGGGTTTTAGAACTGTACTGCGTCTGAGTCCATTAAGGCATCTTCACCATTTTCCTCCTTGGGACTGCCTTAATCAGCAGTAATCTCAAAGGAGAGGAGGTGCTAGTGTAAAGAGGGAGCAGCCCCCATCAAACGGTGGTTAAAGGAAATCTTGATAGTTAGCTTTTAACTCTGCTAAAGTCTCTTCCTTGAGTATATTGTCACTGGCTTTTTGTGTAGTAGCTCAGCTCTGGTGGAGAAACCTGGTTAGAGCCGGCAAACTAGCTGTTAATGAAACTTAAAAGTCTTGCCTGTTTCTCCATACCATTGATGTATATATAAGTGGATATATATATATATTTAATTTAATTAAAAAAATTTTTTTTGAGACAGAGTCTTACTCTGTTGTGCTAGGTAGAGTGCTATCGCATCATTCATAGCTCACAGAACCCCAAACTCTTGAGCTTGGGCAATTCTCTTGCCTCAGTCTCCCCAGTAGCTGGGAGTACAGGTGCCTGCCACAGCACCTAGCTTTTTTTTTTTTTTGAGACAGAGTCTCAGTCTGTTGCCCTCGGTAGAGTACTTTGGTGTCACAGTTCACAGCAACCTCAAACTTTTGAGCTTAAGTGAGTCTTTTGCCTCAGCCTCCCAACGCCCAGCTATTTTTTGGTTGTAGTTGTCATTGTTGTTTGGCAGACTCTGGGCTGGATTAGAACCCGCTAGCTCTGGTGTACGTGGCTGGCACCCTAGCCAATGAGCTACAGGCACTGAGCCCAACACTGAGCTATTTTTTTTTTTTTTTTTTTGTAGAGACAGGGTCTCAATTTATCACCCTCGGTAGAGTGCCTGGCATCACACAGCTCACAGCTGGGCTTAGGTGATTCTCTTGCCTCAGCCTCCCGAGCAGCTGGGACTAACAGGCGCCTGCCACACTGCCTGGCTATTTTTCTGATTTGCAGTTCAGCTGAGGCTGGGTTTGAACCCGCCACCTTCGGTATATGGGGCTGGCACCCTACTTGATGAGCCACAGGTGCCGCCCAACACTTAGCTATTTTTAACATTTTTAGTAGAGGCAGAGTCTCACTTTTGCTCAGGCTAGTCTCTAACTCAGCCTCCTAGACTGCTAGGATTACAGGTGTGAACCACCAGCCCCCAGCCCATCCCCTTGATATATTTCTTTCTTTCTTTCTTTTTTGGTAGAGTGCTGTGGCGTCTTAATTCACAGCAACCTCAAACTCTTGGGTTCAAGTGATCCTCTTGCCTCAGCTTCCCAAGTAGCTTGGACTACAGGTGCCTGCCACAACGGCTGGCTATTTTTTAGAGACAGGGTCTCTCTCTGGCTCAGGTTGGTCTCGAACCTGTGAGCTCAGGCAATCCACCTGCCTCAGTTTCCCAAGTTCTGGGATTATAGGTGTGAGCTACCGTGCTCCACTTCTATTCATATATTTCTTACATTCACAATCTTTCAGCGGGATTAGTTTCTGTCCCCAAAAGCCAAAACCAAACTTAAAATCCAGATGAATTTTAATTTATTTAATTAATTTATTTTTTTTAATTTATTTTTTAAAGGGTTGTTTTCCCCAAACTTTATGAATTTGGGTGGCTATTCTTTACAACTTCAGTGGTATTTATCTCTTTTGAGTTTTTTTTCTTCTACAATTTAAGGATACCTTCTTTCCTTTTTCTTTTTGTAGAGACAGTCTCACTTTATCGCCCTTGGTAGAGTGCTGTGGTGTTACAGCTCACAGCAACCTCCAACTCCTGGGCTTAAGCAATTCTCTTGCCTCAGCCTCCTGAGTAGCTGGGACTACAGGCACCTGCCACAACACCTGGCTATTTTTATGTTGCAATTTGGCCAGGGCTGGGTTTGAACCTGTCACTCTTGGTATATGGGGCCGGTGCCCTACCCACCTGGCCATAGACACTGCCTGGTACCTTCTTTCTTAAGAATATGAATCTATTTTTCAGCCACAATTGGGAACCCAATTGTAGGGTTTTGTTTTTTTTTTTGCAGTTTTTGGCCAGGGCTGGGTTTGAACCCACCACTTTTGGCATATGGGGCCCGCGCCCTACTCCTTTGAGCCACAGGCACCACTTTTTTTTTTTTTTTTTTTTTTGACACAGAATCTCAAGCTGTTGCCCTGGATAGATTGCTGTGGCATCACAAGTCACAGCAACCGCCAACTCCTGGGGTCCAAGTGATTCTCTTGTTTCAGATTCCCAAGCAGCTGGTACTACAGGCGCCCACCACAACACCCTGCTATTTTTTGGTTACAGTTGTCATTGTTGGTTAGCAGGTCTGGGCCCGGGTCCATCCCGCCACCCTAGGTATATGTGGCCGGCACCCTGCTGACTTAGCCACTGGTGCCTCCCACCCATTATAGGTTTTAAACTGAGAGAAAAGTTATCAGTTGAAAATAGAAACCCTTGGCTCGGCACCTGTGGCTCAATGGACCAAGGCGCCAGCCATGTACACCTGAGCTGGCGGTTCGAATCCAGCCCCTGCCTGCCAAACAACAATGACTGCTGCAACCAAAAAATGGCTGGGCATTGTGACCGGCACCTGTAGTCTTAGCTACTTGGGAGGCGGAGGCAGGAGACTCCTCTAGCCCAGGAATTGGAGGTTGCTATAAGCTGTGATGCCACAGCACTCTATCCAGGGTGACAGCTTGAGGCTCTGTCTCAAAAAAAAAAAAAAAGAAAGAAAGAAAATAGAAAACCCAAACTTTTGATGTTAGAAACAAAGGGTGTGTGTGTCTGTATGTGTGTGTTGAGTGGCAATGCTCATGGTTCCCTTGCTTTCACTCAGCATTTCAGCTAAAGATGTTTGAACCAGGTTTATTTTAATGTTGGTTAGCAAAGAACCAGAAGGGATGAATATCATTTTTTGGCCAATACTTTGGTAAATATTAATTAAAATGGTTCAGAGTTTATTCCTGTAATCCAGATTCAATTTCCAAAAGTGTTCTAACTGGAGTTGATTTTTTTTTTTTTTTGAGACAGAGTCTATGTCACCCTCTGTAGAAAGCTGTGATGTCACAGCTTACAGCAACCTCAAACTCTTGGGCTCAAGTGATTCTCTTTCCTCAGCCTCCCAAGTAGTTTGGACTAAGGCACCTGCTACATCCTGGCACCTGCACAACGCCTGACTTTTTTTTTTGAGACAGAGCCTCAAGCTGTCACCCTGGATAGAGTGCTGTGGCATCACAGCTTATAGCAACCTCCATTTCCTGGGCTCAAGCGAGTCTCCTGCCTCCGCCTCCCAAGTAGCTGGGACTACAGGCGCCTGCCACAATGCCTGGCCATTTTTTTGTGTGGTGGGCCGGGCTGGATTCGAATCCACCAGCTCAGGTGTATGTGGCTGGCGCTTTAGCCCGTTGAGCCACAGGTGCTGAGCCCCAGCTATTTTTTTGTTGCAGTTGTCACTGTTGTTTAGATGGCCCAGGTTGGGTTCGAACCCGCCAACCTTGGTGTATATGGCTGGTGCTCTATCTGCTGAACTACGGGTGCTACCCCTGGAGTTGATTTTTTTTTTTTTTTCCTTGAGACAGAACCTCAAGCTATTGATAGTAGAGTACTGTGGTTAACAGCAGATTCAAACTCTTGGGCTTAAGTGATTCTCTTGCTTCATCTTCCCAAGTAGCTGGGACTACAGGCGCCTGCCACAACGCCAAGCTATTTTTTGGTTGTAGTTGTCATTGTTTGGAAGGCCTGGGCCGGATTTGAACCCACCAGCTCTGGTGTATGTGGCTAGCGCCTTAGCTGCTTCAGGTACAGGTGCTACTTGGAGTTGATTTTTGAAGATAGAATTGATGGGCTGGCGTTGTCTTGTAGTTTTAGCTGGATTAGTGATTTTTTTTTTTTTTTCTTTTTTGGTAGAGACAGAGTCTCACTTTATCGCCCTGGGTAGAGTGACATGGCGTCACACTGCTCACGGCAACCTCCAGCTCTTGGGCTTAAGCGATTCTCTTGCCTCAGCCTCCCGAGTAGCTGGGACTACAGGCACCCGCCACAGCGCCCGGCTATTTTTTTGTTTTTGCAGTTCGGCCGAGGCCGGGCTTGAACCTGCCACCTTCGGTATATGGGGTCGGCGCCCTACTCGCTGAGCCACAGGAGCCGCCCCATATTTCAGTTTTAAAATTCAAAATGACAAACATTTATATGGATCACAGACTACCAAACCATACATGTGCTTGCCATCAAACCTACTTTTTTGATATCATTCCAGGCCTTAAGTTTCTTAAGAAGTAAAACTGCCTCCTTGGTCTTCTTGTAGCCTTCAACTTTATCTTCAACCACCAATGGAAGTTCGGGAACTTCCTCAATTCGATGACCTAAAAAGCCAATTCAGTAACCAACGGGTTATCCTGAACCCTTTGAAAAGAGACATTTAATATATCCACAAAAGCAAAATGGTATACAATTTGCCAATTCAGAATTTCCACAAATATCATGTGTTTCAGAAACACGGACCAATGAAGTGGAATCTCATCATTTTGACAATTAAAATTTTAAAAATGCAGTGGAGAACACAATGAGCACTTTAAGTAGAAAATTTAAGTAGTGGTGCTATATACTGCTAAAGATGGCAAATTTGATCAGACACTGTAGGATGTTTTGCACCATTCCTGACACAAAACATTACAAACCTTTAGACATGACCAGTGCTGGTAAAGCTGAGGCGGCCAGGGCAGAGCAGATGGCATATCGCTTTTGGGTTGTGTTCACTCTACGGTGCCAGCGTCGCCAGGTTTTCGTTGGTGCAAACATGCGGCCTCCACGACACATCTATTTTCTCAGTTAAGAATCACATTACTCTAATTTGAGGAATTAAAAGATTATGTCTTGCTCAGTAAGAATTTTCGTCAACCTTCTGTACCAGCTTACTGACAGCAGGCAACTGTCACTGAGAACAGAGTAAGACGCAAATTACGACATCATTGCAAGCAAATATCTACATGTGAATAGAAGCCGACTGCCCTAAAGAGTAAGTTCAAGATAGGCTATAGGGTTCAAACCTAGCCTGTGTCTGGCCACCTAACAGCAATGACAACTGCAACAAAAAAAATAGCCGGGCATTGTGGTGGGTACCTGTGGTCCCAGCTACTTGGGAGGCTGAGGCAAAGAATCACTTAAGCCCAAGAGTTGGAGGTTGCCGTGAGCTGTATGCCATGGCAGTCTACTGAGGGTGACACACTGAGACTCTGTCTCAAAAAAAATAGTAAGTTCAAGATAAAAAACAAACATCATTCAGATTCTCAATCTCTTAACTGGGACACTTTTAGTATTGTGGATGCAAATACTTTCAAACTATATTAACATGGATAAACTAGTCTGCTAAATTCTATGGGACAACCAATCTCAGTGAAACAGGATACATTTCCAAAAGCACCCTGGCCAGAACGGTGAGTCCCACCACCTCGAACTCTGGGAATCCTAGCCACAGCTCTGCCAGTACCCCAGGACTCAGCACTGGTCTGGTGACCTAAAATTGGAAAGAAATAAGAATTTTAGCTTACTCATCATTCTAACCTATGATTATTAGGCACGGCAGTAAACAGCATCAGAACATTCAAGAAAATCATGTGGTTCAGAAACACGGACCAATGAAGTGGAATTTCATCACTACTGTAAAACAGCCCCTAAAATTATCAACTTGTGCAAAGATATAAATCCTTACCCGCTAATTCACTGACAGCATATGGCTGTCTGTTGTTTTTACGCAAGTTGGTGTGGACAAAGTTCACAATATCTGGTCGAATGGGAGCCTTGAAGACAGCAGGCAAAGTGACATTTTTGCCAGATGACTCCCCCTTTTCAGAGTACACTGTTATCAGTGGACGAGCACAAGCCTTGGGAAAAAAGGAAGGATATTTAATGTTAGAGGCAAACTCTTCCCATCTGCCAACAGTACCATTAAATGCTCAGTTTTAGAGAAGACTAGTATAGTAGGGGCAGACAACTTGCTTAAAGCCAAAACACCTTACACTCAAAGAACACCTAGAATCTCAGGCTCTGTCACACTATTTTCATTGTTTTCAATGAATGTTTTGTCATAAAAGTTGCTCATCTTTTCTACCAGTGCTCTATGCATCCAAGCTCACATCCTTGTCCTTACTGTCTTCTAAACATTTTAAAAACTACTAAAAACATTATTTTTGGTCGACCCTCTCTAAAAAGACTTCCCAACTATGGCCTACACAAATCTGCTCTCCTTTCCGGATGTCATCTTTCACGCTCTCTTCTTCGTCCCATTCCCCCCATGCCTAAGAGCCTTAAAGCTTCTCTTCTCACAATTCCTCACTTTCTGGCCTAATCTTTCTGAGGTCAAACCACTCAAATTTTTGATTGTCCACAACTGTTATTACTATAAAATGCTACTATTCGTTTAGTCCAACTTCACTACAATCCAAGTATCATCAAGGATAATTTTGTGTTTTGCTTGTTCTCCCCAGGCACAGAACACCATATAGCTACTTATGGAAAAGCAATATATGTGATACCATTACATTAGCTACCTGAAGATTTATTTAGATGACACCGAATACAATACTTTAGCAAAAACACAACTTTTGTAGAGATGATTTTTAACCTGAACATAGCTGAGCATTCAGGAAAAAGCAGAAACACAAGTGTTTACTTTTTCTCTTAACAAAACCCCTCTCTTGAAAGATGGAGATACACCTTTTTAAACAGCACATGAAGACCAAGGCCCCAAACTGATTCCTTCCTCCAGTTCGCTCTTAGGCCTCAAAGGATTGCAAGTTTTCAGCAGAACACTTTCTAGGGTGCCGGGACGGCTATAGTCTAGGCTCTCCCGCCTCTGCGAACCATCCAGTGTTTCCTAGAACGGCTTCCCGGCGCTCCGTGGACCCGGACTCCCACGTTGCTCCTAAGATGGCTGCCACATCACCGCACAACCCGGTTCCCGAACAGAAAAAGACGCCTCTGGCCCTCACTACCACCCTCCTCGCTTTAACTTCTCCAGGCTATATGTCCCGAAACTCCAATCCTTTCCTACTGGCCCCAAGGCCAATGGAAAGCCCAGCAAAGAGAGCCTCCACTCACCATGACCGGGAGAGGAGAAGGCCACGCTCCTCTCCCTATTCACTCATAAATTGATGGACACTTAGATTGATTCCACATGTTTGCAATTGTGGATTGTGCTGTGATAAACATTTGAGTACAAATGTCTTCTTGATAAAATGACTTCATTTCTTTTGAGTAGCTATCTAGAAGTGAGATTGCTGTATCAAATGGTAGGTCTCCGTTTATTTCTCAGAGGACTCTTCATACAGTTTTCCACAGAGACGATACTAATTTGCAGTCCCACTGAGAGTCTATAAGTGTTCCTTTCCCTTGAAATTCACACCAGCCTATACTGATTTTTGACTTTGTAATAATGGCCATCCTGATAGGAGTAAGATGGTATCTCATTGCTTAGATGGGGCTTTTTTTTTTTCCTTTGTCACTCTTCAGGGTGTGTTTGTAGCATAGCTGAGTAAAGATCTTTGGCTTGCTTCTGGGTATTTTGATGCGGTCCAGGTTCTAGATGGATGCCCTGCCGTGGTGGTTTACTCAGTTGCTTTCTATTTGCATGAGTGATGTACAATGTGTGTGGGCTGATTCTCTGCCTCTTGGTGACAAGGAAAGACGAAGGTCTTTAAAATCCTTTCCCTTTCCCCAGCCCTGTGACCTTTTTAACAGTGTGAACCACATTAGAACATCCACTTTAAACTCTGAACGGTAGGTGGCACTTGCAGGAAAGAGCCAAAAGCAGCATTGTTTGGTGGGAATTGTGAGAGCTCTAGTCCCCTAGGAGAAACACTCTGTTACCACAGGTGGTGGGTAAAGCCCTGGAGTTTTCAGAGGATTCTTTATTCTCCACCATAGCAGAGTTGTGGAGAAGAGTGAGGCTGGATGGGTCTGAGTCTCACAAACATTTATTCAGGCTCCACAAAAGCAGACACAAGAGCTACTTCAGCAGATGTTGAGAGTCAGCTCCTAGTCTGCTGGGGAAAGCCACAGGGAAAACCTGAAGAAGCCAAGTGAGAGGTCAGCTCCTGGGGCCAGAGCCATCTGGGATTCATAGTCCAGCTGTCCGTACTGGGTATTGTGTTATTCTCTTTCCCATTGGCCCATGGATCTCCTTCCAGGTCATGAGCGGCAACCCAGACTAGCTGAGCTCACCAGCCGTGGTGCCAAGAGCCAAGAGCTTCCCTGCCCATGATCCCACCCCAGATAGAGTGTCTTTTCCTTTCCAAACAGCTTCCAGTTTCTCAGGGGTTGATGTCTGCTAAAATCTTGCTCCTTTTTTTAATGAAATTTCTGATAGATTCTGGCACTTTCCTCTCAGAAGTATAACTGAGCTACTAAATATTTACTTTGTTTATTATCCATATGCCTTTAAAAAATAAACTTGTTATGCAAAGAATTACAACTGAGCTATGTTCTTCCCCCAACCCTTAAAACTTTTCCTTGTTTTCTGAGACAATTTGGTGACCAGCATCTCTAGTCATCCATCTTGCCCCACCCCTCTAAAATATCTTGGACAGGAGATTTTAAACCAGACACAGGAAGGAAGTGGAAAATTGAAGAGCTCTGAAGTCAGGGAGATTCTATTCCCACCTAGTTGCTGTTTCTTTGTTTTCTAGCTGTCTGCTCTTTGGCAAAGTATTTAACCTCCCAGAGTCTAGTTTTTTCTCATCCATAAAATGAGATAAGAAAACCTACCTTGTGCTGCAATGAAAATTTGAAATGCTTATTTCAATGCTTGGAACCGAGGAGACATTTATTATTGTTGTACATAATACATCAAATGCAAAGTGATATTTAATGAAAACCTCAAGATCTATCTGATACTGTTTTTTCAACATTATCTCATCAATATACCACTACTTCTATAAGAGCAAATAGTCTGAGAGATTCTCACCCATTCACCTGTATGTTCATCACAATTGTTCTCTTTGGCCTTTTACATACTTTGTCTTTTGAAATACTATCATGTCTCTGTTCTATAATGACTTCAAAAAAAAATTATGAGGATAAAGAAGTTAACATCCATAATGCACACTGAACTGGAAGATAAGAGCATCAAAATGAGTTCCAGAAAGAATTTGAATTAACCCAATTTATTCTCATTTTATCTCTTCAAAGCCCCTTTCTGTCCCCAGCACCACAATAAAAGTTTTGTGGTCATTCCCAAGAGACACGTGTTCCTTAGAACCAGGGATCTTCAGCTTACTCTGGCTCTTGTCAGCACCACAAAGGTACTCTTCAGGATTTCTGTTGCCAAATGTGTTCTTTCCTTAACAGACAATCCTTTTTCAATTTCCCTGTGAAATGAAACAGGAGCCCATAGGGAAGTCTGATGTCACCTTTATTTTCAATATCATTTGAAACAAACAGGACCACGATTATTTCCTTCATCCTTTTGCAGCTGCTTCTAAATCATTTGAACATGATGAAGTTTCTATCTACCAATAAGTTAATTAGGTGGGTGTGTACACTGATAGAGTACAGATGGCTGGCAGAGGGAAAAAAAAATATGTGTAAGGGCCCCATGGATAGGAACAGATTTTTTTTTTCTAGTTAACTGATGTTTGTTTTTCTCATTGCCTTTTCCCCAGCGGAATGATTAGGAAATAGTTGTCCTCCTGCCTTTAGTAAGTCCTTAGAGCTTTGAGGCACTTGCCACGGATGCAGGGCTAAAAGACAGAAGGCAGAAAGAAAAGGCAACTAACTTCGACAGCACCTCTGCTGTAATCTGAGCACTGAACTAGTTACTTAGAAATTTATTATTTTGGCGGCTCTCAGTCCAGGGAATATCACTTCCAAGCAGCATTTGTTGTCATAAAAACTGGAGAGTACTACTGGCATTTATGGGGAAGTGAATTATGTGACAAAAATAAATAAATATTTGGGTTTTGTCCACTGTTGTTGGCACAGAGATTCTAAAACTTTTTTTTTTTTCTTTGCAGTTTTTGGCCGGGGCTGGGTTTGAACCCACCACCTCCGGTATATGAGGCCAGCGCCCTGCTCCTTTGAGCCACAGGAGCTGCTGACTTCTAAAACTTTTGAAATCTTCTGAATGATAAATGCATTTTATATGCTACATAGATGTTTCTTCAGGTGAGAGGGTGGGGATAGACATCTTCAGGGCGGAAGCTGGTCACCAAAGATGGCCCTCCTCCAGCAGCCCTCCCGCACCTCTGGGGAAGAGAGAAGGGCTGGAATCGATGGCCTGTGATTTAATCATTCACAACTCTGTTACGAAATCTGCATAAAAACCCCTGAACAATGGTGTGTGGGGAGCTTCCTAGTTAGCAAACACATCGATGTACTGGGAGGGTGGCTTGCTATAGAGGACACAAAAATCTCTGCACTTTCCTCCTTCCTACCCCAAACTGGCCCTATCAATGTCTTTCATTGGCTGTTTCTGAACTATATCTTATGTAACAAATTTGAAATAGCAAGTCTAGGACTTTCCTAAGTTCTGTGGTTTGTTCTAATGAATTATCAGACCCAGAGATGAGTGTGCCAACCTCAAAATTTGTAGCTGGCTGGTCAAAGATGTAGCTTGGGTATCCTACTTGTGGGGCAGTCTTGTAGGGTCTGTAAACTCCAGATAGTCAGTGTCAGAAGTGAACTGATTTGTTGGACACCCAGTTGGAGGTGGGGACCATGGACGCGTTGTGCTAGACAAACTGCAATGTGCGGGAACCTTTCTGTAAAAGGAGGAATTGTCCTACATCCTACATATCTTTCAAAGGGCCTATCTGAACAGTTCACAGAGGTGAAAGCTTGTTTATAATTATCTTAACCTTAGAACCTAACTTAACTTTACTTACAAAGTATGTGTTTTGCATCGTTTTTATATACATTCAACTTTCCAAGAATGTAACTATTCAATAAACTGACAGGAGATGGCACTTTATTTTGTGCTTTGTGGTACTTGAGTGTGAATACAGCATACCAGTACTGGTCTGCATTGGTATCTGTCACATTAGACCCCTTCATTATATCACGTAGCATAACAGTGCCTGAGCATTTATAAGTTATTTTTACTTACTTTCCTTTTATACCATCTTTATATCACATACCTATTATATTGCTTTTTTATTATGTGTGTATGTGAGTCATGTTTTTTGTGAATTTTATTTCAGGATAGTAAAGGAAAGGAGGTATTTGCAAGATATTTGCTATAAAACTGTAGCATATCACAATGATTTTGAGAGGACAGCTTCTGAGTCTCATTTTATGGTGCAGGAATGCAGGTCAGCATAGTTAAGTCTTTTGCTCAAAGCTACAGAGCCAGTAAGTGGCAGAGCCCGAATTCAAACTGTTTCTGTTTCCAAAGCCTTGAGATAGAATTAAGAGAAAAAAAAGACAGAAGGATGGATTAAGGAAGAAGGACAAAGAAGGATAGAGGAAGCAGAAAAAAAAGTAAGGGAAGAAAGGAAAATCTGGGGAGGAAGAAAGTTGGGAGTAATCTTAATGATGTAAAAGCTTATTAATAATATTGCTTGATGCCTGCTATACAGGGGGTAAATTAAAAATTCTGAAGATATAAGAACAATTATTCAAGGGGAGGACACAATCCTATTCCTGAGAAACTTGAAGCCTAGATGGGAAGAAATTAAATAAAATACAAATATTTTTTAAAAAGCAATGAATAAATGATATGGACCAGTATACATTAAGTAGAAAAGGAGAGAAGCCTTATCATCCATTCATCTAAATGTGTGGCCTTAATTCTATCTAGGCTTTTCCTTCTCATGCCATAGTCAAGGAATGAGAAGGTCAATGGTTATACGTGTCACAGAAATGTCACGTGACTGGCACACAAATGTTTCCCTCCTAAGTAAAACTGAGTCCCCAAACCATGGTGATTCTGACTATATAAAGTACAATTTAATGCCAGTTTTACCGTTCTGTAGCTAATGCCTTGGGAATGCACAGACATTTACTGCAAGACAATACTGCAGCTCCAAAAGTGAGTATCACTCAGATTGCCCATAAATGCATGTTATGCAAAAAAAAAAAAAGAAAAGAAAAATGCTTATGCTTTGTCCAAGTTCAAGAGGTATGGCTACCAGAGGGTGTGTCAGTGGCCCGCTTCCTGTACCTATTTGATGCTCCTCATTTTCTCCCTCCTCACTGATCTGAAGGGCCAATCTTAAGGGGAAGTAAAGTCTCTTTGTCTGGGAGGATTATTTCTCCTTTGAGGAGGTAGATTTTTGTGAAGTTTGCAGAGCCTAAGATTCAGGGACCCTCGTTTGCAGAGCCCCTCCTGAGACCTAGCGAGAGGGCCAACAACTCGTTCACATAGTGGTCAGTCTTAATGACAATTGCAAAAGAAAGATATTGTAACTGTGGTTGATTAAGGCCACTGTCTCCTTCCACTTGGGCTTTGCCTCTCTCTCATGCCCTTTATGTTAAGAGTGGCCATGGGTATTTTCAGTTCCTTGCTAAGGAGAAGCCGAGATGGGATTCATTTCATCTGAGTGTAGTGAGAGGTATTTCGTGATTTGCACTCACTTCTGTATGCAGTTAATTATGTTTAGGTGTTCTGGGGTGAAAATGACTTTTAGGAATCTTTCTTTCGCTGTGCTGGCTTACCTGTCGTTAATCTCATCATGAGGATACAAGGCTGGGGCTGTATGTGCTATCAAAGTGTCACATAGTGCCTGGCCTCAGATGTTTATGAGAGGTATAGAGAAGCAAAGTATGAAACGTTTAGAGCCAGAAGTTGGTCTATGGAAAATTCTTCTAGGTCTTCAAGCTCATATATAAAAGGAACCCAGTAAACAAATTTGGGAAGTTTCTCCAAATTTGGCAACAGAACTAAAGACTCCTGGATATTCCCTGTCAAAAGTAAAAGATACATTTTGGTGACAGAAGAAAGATTGAATTATATTTTTTATTAAAGAAATAATACTACAAAAATCAGTGTCAAATGAAAGAGTTTTTCCAAGAAATTTTAGGAAATAAAAAAGTAACAAAAGATGTATTGGGCAATAAATTCGTAAAATTATTATTAACATAATCTTTCACTGTGCTGGCTTACCCATTGTCAATCATCATGAAGATACTTAGTGGGGCTGTATGCACTATTCTTTGGCTTTTGTGATGTTTGCATTATTGTCAGCTTTGTAAAAATGTGTCCTTTATTACGATTTTTAAAATTTAAAATAAAAGTACTTTTGAACCTGACTTTATTAGTAATTTTATAGCAATTTGTCTTAAAGAGAGCCTCTCAGCTTGTATACATTTCAGGTCTCACAGAATTGACACTCATCCCGCTCATGAGGCCTGGGTTAGCTATGTTCAAGGCTCTCTTCTGCAAAGAGGGTTTGGTTTGATTTATACGACATCACGAGGTTAGAATTTTAATTAACAGTGGGAATTATATGACAGATTTCAGGTCAATTTAAGAGAGATGCTGTCATGCTCAGAGACTTCCAAAGATGCAGGGGGAAGGCATGGGGAGCAGCGAGTCCCAGGACAGTGGTGCCGTCTACGTGGACGCTGCATGCCCATTTGTCACGGCCATTGTCTGGTGGCCCAAGCTTGGAAGGCTGGTGAGTGAGCTTTCAGATACACACGATGCAGGGAGTCTGCTTCTGCCTGTCTGCTGTTCTCTCACACACCCACCCCTCAGCCTCCAACTTGGCCTTCACAGTAGAAACTCAGGGAGGGGATTGAGAGAGGTGGGTATAATGAAGGCAGAAAACAAGAAACAACAATCGTTTTATGAACAGGAACTGAGGGCTCAGAAGGAAGATTAATGGCCGGGTGTGTTCAGCGGCTGAGAGGGAATCCACAGCAGAGAGCTTCCAGAACCCCCTCTACAAGCTTCCCAAAGATCTAATCACATCCTAAGGGAAAGGCTGAGCTTCTCACTTACCGGGGAGGCAGATGCTTTGACATTAACCTTTTCAAAGGGCCCCTTCCACACCATGAGTCCAACTTGCCACCCAGAAAATGGAACTGAACATCAGTTTGGCTTTTCCTCTTAACTGTTTTAATGTCCTTGAACTGCATTTCTCCACCAGGCTTAATTTTATGGATTGTGGATTACATTTACTGCTCAGCACTTCTTGCTCAACCCTGGACAATCGCAGACCGACTGAGTTGTTAACTCACGTGGTCAGCATTACTGTCCGAGACTCGTTCCACGAAATGACTGTAGCATGGCGCGATTAACACCCGGCCTTAC
Source organism: Arctocebus calabarensis (assembly GCA_963573935.1). Lineage (NCBI taxonomy): Eukaryota > Metazoa > Chordata > Mammalia > Primates > Lorisidae > Arctocebus > Arctocebus calabarensis. Next base: position 5,544 of record CAUYON010040370.1, on the reverse strand, counting down.
GGCGTCCCAATGAAATCAGCACTTTGGTTCTTCTTTCTTGCCCAGCAAAAAACCCAAGAGAAATGTGCAAATAATGCCTTGGGTTAACTGTGCCTGTTCTTCCAAAGACTTCAAATTTCTACCCCAGTCTTATGGCCTCCCTTATCTTTTATATTTGAAAGCTATAGAACAGCTACTTTTCCCATTTGGGGGGCAAGTTGTAGAACTCTAGAGAAGGAGTATAACTTCTTCAATCACATAGAAAGTCAGGAGCAATCCTGCTTCTTCTTTCCTTTTTTCTGTCTTTCTTTTTTTTTCACTAGCCCAAGTCACTTAGTTATGAGAATTCCAAAAAGTTGATGTAGAAAGTGCAGAAGGTTTTTTAGAATTATATGAATCTTAAAGCTGAAAGCTGGAAGCTTTAAGAGTTGTTTATTATTTGCATCTCCATGCTTCAAAAATCTTTTCAAATAAAGCTGCCACAGGCTGCCACACGTATGACCTCCATCTGAAGCCACCTTACCTATTGATCAGGATGGAAAATCCACTTGTCTCAGAAGAACAAACCCAGAAAAGTAGATCACAGTGAGTATAATCAAGCACTTAAAGTTGTTATTAAAATGTTTGCTCTTTGTAATTTTTTTTTTTTAAACAGAGCCTCAAGCTGTCACCCTGGGTAGAGTGCTATGGTATCACAGCTCACAGCAACCTCCAACTCCTGGGCTCGAGCAAGTCTGCTGCCTCCGCCTCCCAAGTATCTGGGATTATAGGCACCCACCACAATGCCCGGCTATGTTTTGGTTGCAGCCATCATTGTTTGGTGGGCCCAGGCCGGATTTGAACCGGCCAGCTCAGGTGTATGTGGCTGGCGCCTTAGCCACTTGAGCCACAGGCAGCGAGTTTCTCTTTCTGAACTTTTCAGGGTCCTTTTCTCATTTTGTTAGTCCCACTCGGTGTGGATTGTACACCAGGAAGGTCTGACATACATTGGGATGCTCAGCTTAGAGTGTTAGTAATTCTGATCAGGATGAGGGCTGTCTGCCACCACTGGGGGTAGGGAGAAAATTCTGAATGTCCTCTCCTGATTCATCCATCCATCCCTCCCACTACTCCCGTGAAGGGGAGGTTGACAAATTCCCGATATCAAAACCAGCTGTCAGAACAACATAGGGTAATAGCTGTCCTTGTCAAATACACCAATTAATTCACCTGACTGTCGATGCTGGGATAATTGATAGACTCCACAATCTGGCTGAGTAATGAAAGTCAAAGACATTGCTAAGTCCATTTCACCCCCTCACAGTTCTTGTAGGGAAACTGGGGCTGTCGGAGCAGGATAGTGTCGATAAACCCTCTGCAAAAATTAAAGCTTGATTTTTAAAGCTATGTGTACAAGCAGGGGGAGGGAGCCCCTCTAATCAATTATATATGTTACATTGTGACCAGTTCCCAAAAGCATTATCAGAAAAATGCTCAAAGGAAGAAGATCGGGCAGATAAATAAACATTGTACTGGTGCATGCAAACCTGAATCAATGCCTCACTGTTTGGCAATGCCATTTAAGATGGCAGTAGCCTAGGTCTTTCTATATTACTTACTCAGCTAAAAGGGAAAAATAGAAGTCTGGATCAGCAAGAGTCCAGTCAAATGATTTGGCAGGAAATAGTCCTTATTCTGATGATTGGAAAATCTGAATTCATGCAATGAGAATACCATCAAGCCTAAAGATTTTTTTTTACTAATATATGTTAATATGACAAAACATTCTGGAATTCTAGGATAAGGGTCCCAATTTGCACTGGCAGGGAGGACCAGGGTAGTTAAAACCCTGGTGGATTCCCTGGGAGAGCAAGGAGTCATTTCCAAGGAGGTCAGCTAATATGTCCGGGCAGGCAAAATGTCAGATTTATAAGGGTGATCGTGTTGATACCTCTGAACAGGGTGGAGCTCTGCTCTCTGCATTTTAACCTTACTGCTTGTTTTTTCTACTACAAGGAATGGATCATCCTCAGCCCAAGGGTAGCAGTGGTAAAAGTAACACAATTTATCGAGCACTTACTATGTCCAAACACTTTGCTTAAATTTTATATATATTATCTCATTTGTTTCTCACAACCATCTGATGAGACAGCTATGAGAGAATCAACATTTTTATTTATTTATCTTTTTAGAGACAGAGTCTCGCTTTGTCGCCCTCGGTAGAGTGCTGTGACATCTCAGCTCACAGCATCCTCCAGCTCTTGGGCTTAGGAGATTCTCTTGTCTTCACCTCCCAAGTAGCTGGGACTACAGGCATCCGCCAAACACCCAGCTATTTTTTTGTTGCAGTTTGGCCAGGGCTGGGTTCAAACCCTCCACCCTCGGTATATGGGGCCAGCACCCTACTCACGGAGCCACAGGTGTCACCCAGAACAAACATTTTTAATGTTCCCAAGATGTTTAGCCCCAAAGGGAAGCATCTGTAATAGCCACCTCAATTTTCCTCGTGTCATTCTATCTCAAAGAGGAAGGATTCTTTCTTGGTGGGAGAGAGGCTAAAAACACTAATTGGGCAGGGCGTGGTGGCTCACACTTGTAATCCTAGCAGTCTGGGGAGGCTGAGGCAGGCGAATTGCCTCAGCTCAGGAGTTTGAGATCAGACTGAACAAGAGTGAGACCACTGTCTCTACTAAAAAAAATTAGGAAAAAAGGCTGGGAATTGTGGTGGTCCAAGTTATTCAAGAGGTTGAGGCAAGAGGATTGCTCGAGCCCAAGAGTTTGAGGTTGCTGTGAGCTGGGATAACACGACACTCTACTCAAGGCACAGAGTGAGACTCTGTCTCAAACAAACAAACAAACAAACAAAAAACCTCCACTGATTTAATTAATAAGATATTGACAGGGAGAAGAAATGAGTGAAGAGAAGAAGGCCTTGGTGAAACTGGGGAGGAGTTAGTTTTTCATGAGTATTTGAGGAGAGCGGCTTGGGAGCAGCTGCAGGGAGTAAATAAAACGGCGAGAGCAAAGACTGATTAACCATGTATTTAAACCCTCTATAATGTCTTGAGGGATGCCAGCAAAAACTGGAATAGACTTTCAAATGCCGCCAGAGGTTTGAAATCAGTGCTTCATTATATGTGACGTTAAGATGGGGCTCCACGACCTCAGTTCATGAGGATTAGGGTATAAACAATCCATTTACAGATGAGGCCATCAGAACCCAGAGAAATGACACAATTCACCCAAAGCTTTCATGACATTCGTGGAGCTGTGATTTGCCAGCAGGGTTGAAACTACCCATCTTTCTATTCCTACCCAGGCCATTGTGGAACAGTCCCTGATTCCAGCATTTTCCTTGGCCGATTACTCCTGTTTGCATCAGCATCTCAACTCTGAATTTAACGTCTCTTCTCTCAGAGATAGGACTTTCAAACACTGAGTGCTCACCAAGTGACATGGGGTGCCCCAAACTTGCATTTGGTCACTTAATCTTCACGTTATGCCCACGTGGGCGTTGTCATCTCCAGCACACAGAAAAGAAGGCTGAGGCTTCCACAGAGGAAGTAACTCACCCAAGGTTGCATAGATAGCGTACAGCCGGGTCAGAACTTCAATTCAGCTCTGCTTAACTCCAAGCCTCTGTCTCCCTCTTTTTTTCTTGAGAGTCATTTTTAGGCTCCAAGAACATGCAAACTGTTACTGATGGGAAGGCGAGGATCTTGAATTTTGAGCAGGAACACTGTAGTCCTCCTTCTCCCCTCTGCCTTTTTAAAATTTTGTTTTGTTTCTGGTGTATGGGCTCTCTGTCTAAAATAGCCATTCCATTTAAATGACCTTCACGCTCAGAGGAGAGGAAGGCAGGGAGCAGGGGACTCAGGCAGGCTGGGACACGGGAGATCTGGTCCTCGGATTAGCTTCCTCCAGCAGCCTGACTGATAAACCGGGATTTGTCTAGGCAGGCAGTCTTCAATTTGGATTTGTTGGGATCAGGAAGATTTGTGTTCTTCTGTAGTAATGTGAGGCTCAGAGTGAGTTCAGTATGAAGTTTGTTCACCTTGACTATGATTTTTAAAATCGTGACCATGTTTCTCAAGTCACCCTCCTAAGAAAACAGTCACAGATTTGCATAGTGTTTTCTAACGGAAACAGTGTCCCTCGAAAAGCAGAACATTGTTCTTTCTTTCTACACTTCATCTTTCATAAAGTTAATAATAATAATTTTTAAAAGATACAAAGGAAGGGAGGAAGAGAAAAGGGAAATCCTATATTGATTTTTGTCCCAAAGATCAATGAAATGTTCTAATTGGACCAAGGTCCTTGTATCAGTGAAAAATAGATACTTGATGCCTCATAAAATCATCTCGTCTCTCCCAACACCTCAATTCAGGAGGATTTTATTATTTTATTTTATTTTATTTATTTTATTTTTACATGGCCAACGAAAGCTATCACATTTGGGAGCTAAGTGTGTTGCCTGTGTGGGCATCACATCCATCAATTAACGTTTCTGCCTTCTGTGCTAAAGGAATTATCTCCAAGTTCATCTTGATGAATTTTTCTCTCTACCTCATTACCCAAGCTGGGTACAGCAGAGACGTTTCATGTTTAATGGCTGCCATCTTACACCCATTCTGATTCTTTTGAATGCACATATGCCTATTTATGGAGGCCCATGAACATCCCATTGACTATTTTTGCATTAAAAATACTTAAATTACAACAGTGATACAAGTCCCTTGTAAAAGGAAATCAAATATTATATGTATTTTTTTTAAATGAAAGCCTTTGAAGACATTTTCAATATACAATCAAGAGTGAATCATATATATAATACACATATATACATATATATGTACTATATGCTACTGTAATTTGATGTTTTTCCACTTACTTTTCTCAAATCTGTTTACATAGTAATAAGAGGAACATTAATAACTGATGGCTTTCTTTATATCTTTTATTACTTAATGAAACTTTTGCATTTTTAGAGTGGATTTACCTTTTAAAGCACATTTACACTTAATTTCTCAATTGTTCCTCAGATGGATTTATGAAGTCTTCTTTTTATCATTATGATTTTTTTATTATATCATGGTTGCAATATAATAGATATTTGATGCCTCATAAAATCATCTTGTCTCCATCTTGTCTCTATATAAATTTAATCATTGGGGTACGATGTGTTGGTTTTATATGCAATCTGAAATATTTTCATCGAACTGGTTGACATAGCATTCATGGCATTTTTTTAGCTATTGTGTACAGACATTTATATTCTACATTTAGTAAGTTTCACCTGTACCCTTTTAAGGTGCACCATAAATGTGGACACATCAATTGCTCATTAAATGAAGTCTTTTTAAAGAAGAACCTCAGTCACTCAATTTCTTTTCTTTCTTTCTTTTTTTTTTTATTAAATCATAGCTGTGTACATTGGTGCACAAGGTGCTGGTTTCATATACAATCTGAAATGTTTTCATCAAACTGTTTAACATATCCTTCATGGCATTTTCTTAGTTATTGTATGAAGACATTTGTATTCTGCATTTAGTAAGCTTTGCCTGTACCCTTCTAAGATGCACCATA
>CAUYON010040369.1:0-15178 GCA_963573935.1 Arctocebus calabarensis | reverse complement strand
GCATCACAGCTCACAGCAACCTCCAATTCCTAGGCTCAAGCGAGTCTCCTGCCTCTGCCTCCCAAGTAACTGGGACCACAGGCACCCACCACAACACCTGGCCATTTTTTTTTTTTTAGGTTGCAGCCGTCATTGTTGTTTGGTGGGCCCAGGCTGGATTCGAAATCGCCAGCTCAGGTGTACGTGGCTGGTGCCTTAGCCCGTTGAGCCACAGTCGCCGAGCCTCATATGTAAAGTCTTTCATGCAATGGTAGAGGAAGCTTGAAAGGTCATGTGATAAAATCGGGACAGGATTAATCATGTTGGATTTCATGAACCCACTCCCTTACCATCAATTCCTCACGTCTTAGGGAAGGTGCCATAGGCTCAGCCATGCTCAAGCTTTCTCTGTTGGGCCCCCTGATGTAGTGGGGCACCCTAATGGGAGAAACTTCTCCCCTACCCTTGCAAGAGGAGTGCAGCCAGCTTCAGAAGCAGCCCTGAGCAAAGCCATAGGCAGGGCAACTGCTGGTGCTGCTACTGCCTGCTACCACCACTGCCTTTTTGACACTGAGAGAGAAGTTTGTGACCAGGACTCATTCTTCAGTCCTGTGCCTGGTAATTTATGACTCAGGAGTGAGAACGGCCTTTCCTTCTAAGACCCAGCAGGGAACTCAATTTGGCTAGAGGGCACCCCTAGCCAGGGAAGGGCAATTTGCATTTTGGCAATATCAGATGGGGACTTGAGTGGAAACAGACAGCGTGAGGATAAATCCTTTTCAAAAGTGTAGAGGGGAGTGTCTAGACAGAAGAGTTTGAACAATGTTTAAGAATTCCAACAAAAGCTAATGAAGATCTCTCTGGATTTCTGAATGCATCTATCAGCCATATCAGAAATATGCAGATGTGGATCCAGAGGCCCTTGAAAATATGCACATGATTAATAAGACTTGTATAGGGCAGTGTACTCGAGATACATGGAGGAAGCTGAAGCAAGTGGGAAAATTGGCATGAAACCTTCACAGCTTCTTGATACTGTCTGTAAAGTATATAATGCCAGGGAAGAACAGAGACTGGAATATACATGCAAGGATCCCTTGAGATAAAAGGAAAGCGCAAAAAAGGTCACCCCAGGTTGAAGTACAATCAGTATGATTTTTGTAAAAAGGAAGGATGTTGGAAAGAACACTGCCCAAATCACAAAGGGCTTCAGGTAACAAGAATCCCCCAGAAGAGCAAATGGTTCTTAGAATCCAGGACTTAGATTACAAAGAAGGGGGCCTGGGCTCCTTGTCTCACTAAAGACTCCAATCCACATATACCCACAGGAGCCCCAGGTGCAATTGATCATGGAAACTCTATTAAAGGCCTTTTAATTGGCATAGAAGGCCACTGCCACCAAGCCACCTGGGCAGACCTGGCCTAAGCCCACCTCTCGGCTGCACCCTGGCCCCTGGCAACAGCTGTTACAGTGCTTCATGAGCCAGGGGTGGAGGGGATCCAATGAAGCTGCCATCAGCAAGTGGCCACCAAGGAACTTATCACTGAAGGTTTGGCCTCTTATGAGGCACCAACATGAATGCTCACGTTATGGCCTGATGCCTTCACGGATTTGGTGGGACCTCATTTAAGAGGACCCTATTAGCACCACAATATTTATGTGCTCAGAACAATCCAAAGACAAGAAAAGTGGCCTGATGTACAGGGAACCTGACATTGGGGACTCATCCTTCTGATGAATGGCAAATTGACTTCACCCAGATGCCTAAACTTGTATTAGCAAATACTTTTTCAGGTAGGGTATAGGCTTATCCTATCTGAATAGAGAGAGCATCTGATGTAATCAGAATCCTTCTGAAGTAAGTAACTCATTCCTGGTATGGGGTCCCTTCTTCCACACAGAATGATAATGGATCCTCTTTTATATCAGAGGTAATTCAGTAAGTAGGCAAAGCCTAACTTTTTTTTTTTTTTTTAGGTTTCTTTCTATTTGGTCCCAGGCTTGGGTGAACACTCTAGGGTGGTTAAGAAGTTGCCTTGTGTTGGGCAGCGCCTGTGGCTCAGTGAGTAGGGTGCCAGCCCCATATACCAAGGAGGGTTGGCCAAACTGCAACAAAAAAATAGCCGAATGTTGTGTTGGACACCTATAGTCCCAGCTGCTTGGGAGGCTGAGGCAAGAGAATTGCCTAAGCCTAAGAGCTGGAGGTTGCCTCAGCACTCTACTGAGGGCAACAAAGTGAGACTTTGTCTCCAAAAAAAGAAGAAAAAGAAAAGAAAGAAGAAGTTGCCTTGTGGCTGGAACCAGAGACTCCAGCAGAAGCCCCAATATTTTGAGAAGGGCTCCTCAAAAGTTGCTGGGTTCCACAGGTTCCTAATTGTGCTTGAGAGAGTGCCTTTGAAGAGATACTCGCCCAACCCAGCCTGGGAGGCTGGGCAGCCTATGGAGGTTGGTTAGGTGGTCATTCATCTTGATGAATTTCACTTCTTTATCTAGGAAGTGACTCTCCAAGAAGTCACAGAGATTGTGGTCTGTGCAAGAGACTAAAATGGAATAGGATGTTGTCACTGGCCCTCCTCTGGATAAGGGTAGCCCCTAGAAGAAGGCTTAAGTTAAGCCCCTATGAAATAGTTCATGAGAGACCCTTCCAAGACCCTAAGGTAAGTATGGTAATATAACCCTGAGTAAAGACAGAAGAGTAAAAAAATATGCCATACAAGTGGGTCAGATGCTGGCCATTACACCTCAGTCTGCCTTTTTCAGGTCCTTGCCCTAGATGGAAATACCCGCCTTCTTCACCCCTTTAAGCCAGAAGACCAAGTGTTGCTTAAAGCCTGGAAAGAACAAGGGCTTGAACAACTATTGGCAAGAAATGGAAGAGACCTTATGAAATGCCTCTAATAACTCACACCACATTGAAATTGGAGTAAAACCTTGGGTCCATCACAACAAAGGAAAGAGGTATCCAATGGAAGAGAATCCAAGCTCCTCATGAATGGACCTGCCTTTGGATGATCCAAAGTATTTGCTTAAGAAGGAAGAAAAACGAAAATGATGATTCTTTTTCTGTTCTTTCTTTGGGTATTTGTTCTCTGTACAGGATAGACAGACAATTCCTTAGCGAGGATTTCCTCGTCTACTGATCTATCTTTCTGCTAAGTTTGTCATATTCCTCTATATAATTTACCTTCCTAAACTCTGAATTTCAGTTTCTGAATAGAAACTGATCTATTGGATCACCTACAGGGTGCAACTAATAGCTCTATCCTCAGAGATCCCTTGTTTCTTTCTTGCCTAGGTCCTATATCAGACATTATGTACAAGGTGGCACTGAGGATTCACAGTCCTCCCTTCACAGTCTTAGATCTCATGTGGGGTATCTTCCATTTTGTCTTGTCAATCCAGGAGGTTGTAGTTGTTGCTTTTGCCCCTTTTCACCTCCTAATCTGCTGCCTTCTTTATTTTTATAATTCTACTGTCAAAGCTTTGCAATGGCATAAATAATTATAAACCTTCCATCTAAACCATTGCCCCAGTTCAGCAGGAAGTAGCGTGATGATTATGTCACCCTTCCTTCCATAGATATGGAAGGATAAAATTGCCAGTGGGGAATATGTGACAGAAGTAAAGGCCTGAAAAGGGAAAAAAAATGTATTACAACATGTCTCTTTCAACACCTCCCCCTCTTTTTGGAAATTAAAACCTGCATTCCTGCCTATGACCAGTAATCAGAGGGGTGGGGGACTGTCCTTTGTTCTTTGTGCTACAGGAGATGCTCCACCAAATGGTCTGGGCAGAGGTCATGAGATTGTCTTCCCTGGAGACGCTATAGTTAAATGGCAATAGTCCAAAGCTGAAAATTCCCTTTAAAATCTGTATATTTCTGTTTGAAGGGAGGATGATGGTATTTTATTTATTTATTTTTTTTTTTGAGACAGAGTCTCACTATGTCACCTTCAGTAGAATGCATGGTGTCGCAGCTCATGGCAACCTTAAACTCTTGGGCTTAAGCCATTCTCTTGCCTCAGCCTCCCGAGTAGCTGGGACTACAGGCACCCCCCACAACGCCTGGCTATTTTTTGGTTGCAGTTGTCCTTGTTGTTTGGCAGGCCAGGGCTGGGCTCGAACCTGCCAGCTTTGGTGTATGTGGCTGGCGCCCTACTCACTGAGCTACAAGTACCAAGCCAGGAAGATGTTACTTTAAGATGAGAGTCTACCATCTTCCTCATTTGCTGGCAAATTAATAAGCTTCTCTTTCCTTCTCCTTGAATCACTTGTCTTCATTTTCTATTTGGCTGTGGGGATGAGTACTGAACTTTTCATAACAGTTATAATGTATATATATGTATATATATTATACCTTTGCATATATATATTATACTATTCCTTTGCAAAGTTCAGGCCCCCACTACAATTCCCACCTTATGGACCTTTATTAATTTTATAAAGGGAGATTTCAATCTTATAACACTTCCAGAATCCATTCCCCTTGCTTCAGTATATGTATTTCATTGGGGAGGGAGGAGTAAAGGGTACTTAGGCAAAAAAATTTTTTTTTGGTCAACAGAGTCTTTGAATAATGTCTTGTGTCATTGGAGTCAAACGATGTCCTGGTCCAAACTTCTCTCCAAAAAAATATAACTTCTTCCAAAGTCTTCCTCCAGATGACAATTCCTATAGCCAAACGAGTCAGATTTTTTTTCTAACAATTTTTCTCTGAATCTATATTTCCTACTAGTAGAATTTCTTGCCCTCTTAACTAATCCAAGATTTAACATATAAGTAATAAGACACTATTCTTCGAAAAAGTGAATTACCTAATTTTTATATATCAATGAGGCTGGAAATATGGTACTGGGGGCCTTTGGGTAGGTTCTGAAAAGACCCGACCTGGAGCGCTGGTCTTACCTCTGATGTCAGCCTCTCAGGCTCTAAGGCGCTAACCCTGGAGAAAGAGTCCGCATCCTGAGGCCCAGGAAAAGCAAGAAGTCATCACCAGGGTGTGCGTAAGTCGCCCTAGTGACCACGGGGTAGAGGAGGAGCGTTGCTAGTAAATGCAAGGGGCTGTGAGTCAAACCTGACCGCCGGGGTGCACCACACCCTCAACGGCTCCACGCAGCGCGCGGCCCCCAGAACAATGCGCAGACCACAGCGCGCGGGTCCTCGAGGAGCCGCGCCCGGGGGCGGGACCGACGGGACTTGCCAGGAAATGTAGTGTGTGTAGCTCCGCCCACGCCGCTCGCCGGTCGTGCGTCTCATGCGACTACAAGTCCCATCAGGCCCCGCGAGGCAGTGTTCTCCAGTCTGTTGCAGGGAAGGGAGTGGGGCGAACATGGCTGAAGGCGGCTCTGGCCCCCCAACGTGCGGCTGGGTCCTTAGCCGGCAGGAGCCGGCTCCCAGCACTGGCGGCTGCAACTTTCCAGAGTACGAGCTTCCCGAGCTAAACACCCGCATTTTCCATGTGGGCGGCTTTGGGGAGTTATGGCGTGGCCGGCTTCGCGGGGCCGGGGACTTGTCGCTGAGGGAGCTCCTAGCGCCCGCTCTGCTCGGGCGAGGAGAGGTCTCTGACTCGGACCAAGAGGATGCCGCTGTGGCCCGGGATCTGGGCTGCAGCCTGGAGGCGGCCGCGGAGCTGAGGGCAGTGTGCGGGTGAGTGTGGGGCCGAGGGGCTCTTGCAGTTTGGGACCAGCTGGGGTGCAGCTTTGCCCCTGCTGTCCTCCGGAATTCTTTCGTGGGCGGGCCTGTGGCTTAGACTTGGGGTGGCAGGATTGCCGAGAAGTCCTAGGACCCTGACGCACTATTTCTGGGAGTTGGGATTAAGGGCCAAGACAGTTGCCTCAAAGGCTAGTTTTTCTAACCTTTCAGTTTAACAGTGTTTCTTAGTGAAGAAAAGCAATCAGGGTAACAGCGGCTTGTACTTGGCATTGACAGGTACTTTGACGATGGAGGAACCTGAGTAATGGTGAGGCTGGAGGAGACTTAATTGGTGGAGTGTTAACAGTTGATTAACTGTAGCTTCTTGGGTGGACCTCCTGGATATGGTATTGCTGAATTTTTTCCCAAAAGTGCCTTCTTTGGATTGAAAATATAAAAATAACTTTTTATAATCTCTGTTGCTACTTAACGCTCCTGGCTGCTTTTATATGCCCTATAACCTTTTTATTATAAAATTCATAATTTTATACAGACAATTCTTTGTCTTGAGTTCCAGCCTGTCCTCTGAGTCGCCTGCTGGATTTTACCTGACGAAATTATTAAGTGATGTATTTAAAACACAATACTGACTTGCTCTGGACAAGATACATGGTCGACCTTAAAGTATTGCTTTCCCTTTTTGTTTTAGCCTTGATAAACTGAAATGCTTTGAGGAAGGCGAGGACCCAGAAGTCATCCCAGAGGATACTGACCTGGTGACTTTGGGGTATGGAGGACTGTGCATTTGTTGTGTGTTATTTGTTTAAACATTTTTTTAGTACACTGTGCTCAGAAAAATTGAAAATACAGTATTATTATCCACAGACCTACTCCTTAAATTCAACAGCTGTTATAACATATGGTCATATTTGCGTAGCTGTTATGTGAGTTACCTGCTATGTGTCATCTTCTTTTGCTTATACCATTTAATAAATTGCAGACATCATGATAATTTACCCCTAACTGTATCAGCATCGAGCTCATATATATATACACACACACACACCAAATATCATTTTCCTGTGTAATTAGCATGGTATTAATAAATCTAAGAAAATTAACAATAAATAATTTCTAATATTCATTTTTTATTCAAATGTGTTTATTTTTGAATATGTTTTACAAATTAATCTACTTATATTTGGGGTGCAACCAAAATACTCTTGTTAGTGTTTCTTGAACTGTCTGGTAAAGGACCAGATTTTAACATTTTTAATCTTTGACAGATGCACACTTTTGTAAAATACTATAAAAGACAAATACTTAAGAAAAGAAATTTTAAACACAATATGAGTTCAAATTTTTTGTTGTTAAATTCAACAGACATAAAATTACTAACAGCTTATAATGAAAGTTTCTAAACACTTTAATTTTCCATGCAGATTACATAATGTATAGCTCACAAATCAATTCCAGTTTGCTTCCCACACTTTGGGACGCACTGCTCCAAGATAATGCTATAGAAAAATTGTGCATATTATAATGAAATTTATAATTTCACTATATTTCACACCACCTCACCTGTGTTAGTTATTCTTGATCCTAGCCTTTCTGTTATCCCTCTCAAATACTTGGGTATTTATTTCCACTCTCCTTGGTTTTTGTTTTAACTGCCAAATCTGTTCCCCTGATCCTCATTCTAACATTTACATTAGCAACACTTGTATTGATGCTATGAAAAGCTTCCATTTTTTCTTAGTACAGCTTTTCACCTGATTTCTCCATTATGCTACCGGAGTATGCTATTTTGCTTTGTCAAAGACTCTACATCTCCTCTATAGAAAAATTTCAAATCGTTAGGTAGACTTTTGAAGCTTTCAACATTTATCCCAAATTTGCCTTTCCAGATTCATTTTCAACCATTTTGTCTTTCAAATGGTTCAGGATGCACTTGGCCTTTCTTTCATTTGAAGCCTTCTAGATTCTTTAGGAAATAGCTGCATTTTATTGCCTTGAATGCTAACATTTCTGAAGTCCTTGAAGACTCATTGAGAATCCAAACTGTCCTTAAGCCTACTATATTGCCAGCTCTAATTGGTGATCTTGTATTGTTGATTAAGTTTCATTTGTCTAAAATATATGTGATTGTTACTCCCTTCCTTATAACCTTTTGAGGGCCCTTAGGCTGAGTCTTTAAGTGGCTCATAAAAGCCTTTGTAGTCTGGACCTTGAGGATCTTTTTATGTTTGTGTCTGCAGTGTTCCTGCCATGCTGCACTGTGTTTCATTTCCTGAATGTGCTTTCTGATTCCAAGCCTTTGTTTAAAACATTCATTCTTCCTTATCCCTTCCACTTACTCACTTCCACTTATCCTTAAAGTCTTAACTAAAGGACTAAGAACTCTATTTAGGTCCCCTTGTATGTTCAGGTAACACTTCATGTTTCCCCATGGAAATACTCATTATGCTTATAATATACTTATTTAATTTTCTACCATCTTAGCTACCCTTACAAGCTTCATAAGCCCTATCTATCACACTGCTATCTCCCAGGTTCTAGAACTGCAGCACCTAATAGGGAGTCAATAATTATATTTGTAGAATGAGTGGAATGAATGAAGCTGTCAAAACTCAGAAATGATTTTTAGAGATATAGTGAAAAAAGAAGGCTGATGATAATCATAAACATAGCAAACTTTTTGCTATAGCTGAACATATTTATTAAGTGGCTTATAAAGATTTTATTAAAGCATGTGGAATAGTAGTTTTAAGATTACTTAACACATTGCCAGTTTTCCATCTGCTTTCTATTACTAGGTCAAGTAGATCTTGTTGCTTGCCATCTGGTCCCTCTAAACATAGGATGTGCGGAAAGATTTATATGTGTAATGTTAAAAGAGTTAATATAGCAGGCCTCTGCTGGAATTGTTTCAATGTACTGTATGACTTATTAACCTTAATGGTCCTGCAAAAAAATTAGATTTGTGGCAAAAACCTAAATCTATCTATGCTTTCTCTTTCTCTAAAAGTTCCTTTTTTTCTAAGGCGGCACCTATAACTCAGTGAGTAGGGCACTGGCCCCATATACCAAGGTTGGCAGGTTTGAACCTTGTCCTTGCCAAACTGCAACAAAAAATAGCCAGGCATTGTGGTGGGTGCCTGTAGTTCCAGCTTCTTGGGAGGCTGAGGCAAGAGAATCACCTAAGCCCAAAAGCTGGAGGTTGCCATGAGCTGTGATGCCCAGCACTCTACCGAAGGTGGCAAAGTAAGACTCTATCTCTAAAAAATAAATAAAGTTCCTTTTTTCTTTCTTTACATAAAAATAAAAACAAAACCTAAGCACATGATCCCTTTATTATGCCATAAAATAAACAAATTTCTAGCACCATTTCTTTCCCCTATCTAATGAAGGAGCTACTTAACTCATTTTATGCATGTAAGAGAAAAAAAAAGTAATTGATAGAGATTTATTTTCTTTGATACATGCTACTAGTCTGTAGCAAGCTAAATAACTTGTCTTTAGTACTTTTGAAATTTTGAGTTCTTAAAAAGATTTTAATTCCTAGGAGTAGGAGAGAGAATTTTTATTGCATGGGTACTTGGACATGACATCTCCAAAGCTTCATCATCGTTACTTTGAATTTCTGTTAGATTATTCTGCAGAATACTATCCCCTTCACTTTTGTGTTCAAGAAAGCAATGTTTACTCTTCTGGTACTTGGGATGAAAAGGGGGTAACTTAGGATTCTCCCAAGTAAAAGATGACCACAAAATTGGAGGACTCGCCACTCCAAAACAGCCGCAAACAATTTAAGAAAATGCAAACAACTCTAGTATGTATGGGCTTTGTTAGCATGACATTAAACTGGGGAATCTTATAAACTACCAACCTTGTCCTTCTAAGTATAAAAACAAATCAGAGGAAATAAAATCCAAAGAGAACATATTGCAGAAAATCACCAAACAACTGTTCATGCAAATCACCCCTCCCAAACAACCAGGAAATAGAAGAAAACCTGTAAGTCTGCATTGCAAACAGAATTGAATATAGTCAAGCATTTGAGACCCTCTGGATTAGAAAGTTAAAAACTAAGAATGGAAATGAAGAAAAAGGGAGAAAGGAATAAAGAATGAAGTGCAGGCAATAAATGGAAGAAAAAATTACCTCATAAGCAAATCAATTATGAGATACCCAAAGGAAAACAGACTCAAATAACAATTTAGTAAGGAGCAATGAAGAAAGCTATGAAAACAACCAAGATCATTGAAATTAAAAATAAAATGGGTCACAGAATATATTAGGAATGTAAAACAGGCACAGAAGACATAATAGTTAAATATATTGGTGTTCCTGAAGAAGAGAAACAAAGCAGTGGAACAGAAGTGGTATTTAAAAACATAAGAAAAAATTTCAGAAATGGAATAAATCAAAATTGACAAACTGACAGGTCTTAAAGGCTACCTGGAAAAATTGACCATAATTATCAACTCTGTGATCTTAGTGAAACTAATAAATTTAAGAGAGAAAATAAACAATCTTCCAGGCAAAAGAACACATAACTTATAGAAGCAAAGGCAGACTTACAAAAAGCATCAGATGTTGGGCAGTTCCTGTGGCTCTAAGGTGCCAGCCCCATATATCGGGGGTGGCAGGTTCAAGCCAGCCCTGGCCAAAACTGCAAAAAAAAAAAAAAAAAAGCATCAGATGTTGCAAAACTGACAAAGCAAGGCAATAATGAAGTGGCATCTTTTTTTAAAACTAAAGGCAAGTGTGAACTATGGATTTTATATCTAACTGAAATATCCTTTACATAGCTAGGCTATAGAAAAAGTTTCCAACATGTAAGAACTTGGATAATTTCTGTATCTACTAACCACTTTTGAGGAATATACTAGAGGTTGAGCTTCATGCAACCAATTGATGGCTAGGAAATTTTCAGCCAAAGGATTAATAAAGTGAGAGGACCAGGGTAGAAGACTAATGTCTAATTGTTGTGTATCGTAACAAGTATAATATTGCATCTAAAAGATGGCAGGAGAAAAGAGGATAATATAAGGGGCAAGTGGGCACTTAAAAAGAATACCAAGGAGGAAGAAAACCTAACAAACCAGAAGCACAAGATTAAATAAGAAAATGAGTAATTAAGGGTATTTTAAAAATTTAAGTGCAAAGGTAATCAGAACAAAAATAGAAACACCAATCCTTACTCCCCAATTTCTAAAACAAATGTTTGGGCACCATGGCTCATGCCTGTAATCTTAGCACTCTGGGAAGCCAAGATAGGTGGACTGCTTGAGCTCAGGAGTTTGAGACCAGCCTGAGCAAAAGCAAGACCCTATCTCTATTAAAGACAGGAAAATTAGTTGGGCATTGTGGTAGGTACCTGTAGTCCTAGCTACTTGGGAAACTAAGGCAAGAGGATCACTTGAGCCCAGGAATTTGATGTTGCTGTGAGCTATGATGACGCCACAGCATTCAACCCAGGGTAACAGAGTGAGATTGTCTCAAAAAAAAAAAAAAAAGTACATCTTATAATGAAAAAAAGGTAATGTATAATGGAGACTATTTGGCATATTTACAAAAATTGATTATGTATTAGGTCACAAAGGAAACATTAACATTCATCAAATAGAAATAGTGCAAGTAACACTAGTTACAAGGTAATAAACCTAGGATTCTTCACCTGGAAATTAAAAGCTTCTTTTTAAAGAATAATTTCTGAGGGAAAGGTGAAATGCATGCTGAAATTACAGAATTTTTAAGAAATGATATTGAAAAACACCACATATCAGAACACGTGTATTTTTAAAATTTTTTTTAATTAAATCATAATTGTGTACATTGGTGCAATCATGGGGCACAATGTGCTGACTACATATATAATCTGAAATATTTTCATTGAACTATTTAACATAGCCTTCATGGCCTTTTAATCACCATATGAAGACATTTATGTTCGGCATTTAGTAATTTTCACTTGTACTCTTCTAAGATGCACCGTAAGTGTGATTTTTAAAAAAAAATTTTTTTAAACTTAATTCAAATTAATATGAGGTTAAAATATTTAGGTTACAGTGTTCTCACTTCCAGGGTAAAGTTCCATTTGTAGAAGAGCCCTCCACCAGGGGGCGTGTTATGCACCTTCACAATGTGCACATTAGGTGAGATCTCACCTCCTGTCTTCCCTGCTTCTGTCATATGTCCTCCCCCTTCTCTTAGAACAGATGTATTTGGAGGAGTTATTAGAAGCCAGTGCAAGAAACATCTGTCAATAAAAGTGAGAGTAAAGATAAGCGAATTAGATTTCCATTTCAGAAAACAAGGAACAAAGTAAACCAAAAGAATTAGAGAGTAATTCAGATAAAAATATTAGGAAGGATAGCTGGGCGTTGTGGCGGGCGCTGTAGTCTCAGCTACTCAGGAGGCTGAGGCAAGAGAATCGCCTAAGCCCAGGAGTTGGAGGTTGCTCTGAGCTGTGTGACGCCACGGCACTCTACCGAGGGCGATAAAGTGAGACTCTGTCTCTACAAAATAAATAAATAAATAAATAAAAATATTAGGAAGGAAATAAAAACAAATTAATGAGGAGAAGAATAGTTGTGATTAAAATAATTGCTTTTTGAAACAATAAAATAAACTATTAACTAACTTCATTAAGAAGATAAGAGAGCTGGACTCGGTTGCTCACGCCTATAATCCTAGCACTCTGGGAGGCCCACACAAGTGGATTGCCTGAGCTCACAGGTTAGAGACCAGCCTGAGCCAGAGCAAGATCTCATCTTTAAAAATAGCTGGGTGTTGTGGTGGGTGTCTATAGTCCCAGCTACTTGGGAGGTGAAGTCAAGAGAATCACTTGAGTCCCGGAGTTTGAGGTTGCTGTGAGCATGACACCATGGCACTCTACCAAGGGTGACAAAGTGAGACTCTGTCTCAAAAAAATAACAAAAAAACAAAAAACAGCGTAACCTACAAAATGAGGGAGAAATCACCCTTACAACAATTTAAAAATTGTAAGAGAATACTTTGTAGCACTTTTTTCAAGGGTTAGCAAACTATAGCCCACAGGCTTACTGTCTATTTTAGTATGCAAAGTTAATACAACCATGCCCCATTTATTTAGATATTATTTGTGGCCATTTTTGTACTCTAATGGAAGGTTGAGTAATTGTAGGACAGGTTATCTGGCCCATAACCTAAAATATTTACTGTCTGGCCCTTTAAAGAAATGTTTGCTAATGTCTGTTCTACACAAATAAATTATGCGTAATTGGAAAATACTGGATAGAGTTGAGTGATTCTTTCTCTACACAAATTTGAAAACCTAAATGAAATGGAAAATTTCCTAGGGAAAAAGAGATTACTGAAATTAAGCATAATAAAGTTAAATAACTTAAATAATTTCTGATAAAAAAACAGAAAATTATTTAAGAAACCATCCCAATAAAGCCCCAAGTCCAGATGGTTTCACAGAAGAATTTTACTTAACATTGAAAGACTAGATAGTCCCAGTGTTCCATAGCCTTGAAAGAAGAAAACCTTCTCAAGTATTTTTATGAAGCAAATATCACATTGATATTTAATGTAGATGATGACAATACAGAGAAAGAAAACTTGATACTGGTATTAGTCAAAATATTAGCAAACAATCCACCATATTAAGAAGATACATCGTTATCAAGTGGAATTTGTTCTAGGAGTGGAAGGTTGGTTCAATATGAAGACATTAATATCATATATTAATAAATCTAAGACATTTTCAGAGATGCTGAGACAGTCTTAAAACTCAACACCTATTCATGATAAAAAAAAAACACTGAGGAAATAGAAATTGGAGGGATATTATTCCAACATGATAAAATACATATAGCCTAGTTGGAAGATTAGTATCTTACTTAATAGAGAAGCAGTACAGGCATTTTCTGCTAATATCTGGAACAAAGCAAGCATGTCCTCTGTCTCCACTAGCTGCAAAGATACTAGCTGTGCAGTTTGACAAAAGATATTAATTACAGGTGTAAGAGTAAAGAAAAAAAAACTTCCTTTATTTTCAAGTGATGTAATAGTCACCCTGGAAAGTCTCACAGAAATCAATGCTAAACCTGACTCAAAGAAAAAAAGCATTTCTTGAAATAGCAGTGTACAAAATTAATATTAGAAATCAATAGCATTTGTATATACAGTAAACAGAGAACATAATGGTAGATAAAAGTCTATTTACAGTAGCCAAAGAGAAGATTAAATACTTAGAAATGAATTTTAACAATAAATGTTTAAAACTTCCATGAGGACAATTTTAAAACACTCCTGAAAGACTTAGAAGAAAACTTGAACAAATTGAAAAATACTCTGTTCTTGGATAGAAAGACTAAACATTATAATGATGTCAGTTCTTCCAAAATTAATTTATAAATTCAGTGTAATCCCAATACAAATACCAAAAGTACATGTTATTTTATAGAGTTAGGTAAGTTGACAGGAGCATTTGTATAGAAAACGCATGCAAGAATAGCTTGGAAAACTCAGTGAGGGGGAAGAATATTGTGAGGGAAGTAGTAATTTTATCAGATATTAGAATGTTCTACAAAGTCTTTAATTAAACCATGGGTACTGGCTCATGAATAAACAAACTAGTGGAGTAGACTAGGAAGTCCAGAGTCAGAGACATATGGAAATGTAGTAAGACACTTTGCACAAGAATAAACTCCTAATAGATTAGGGATCAGAATATAGACAAAAAAACCCATAAAGCATGGTGTTATGTAAATCTAGAGGAAATAAAAAGATTCATAAAATTGCCTGCAGGGGTTGGGTGATAAAGGGGTGGAAAGAAGGAACAGGAGCAGGCTAGTAGAGACAAGGGAAGAAGTGACTTCTGACTCCTAGCACCATAGTGATGTTTCACACATTCACATCTGCCAATGTAGTCAATTAAAACCATCCAGGGTGTAGGTAGGAGGAACCCGAAATAGAATATAGAAACTAACTAACTATCCTAATTGTATTACAAATGAATGATATGGTAACACTGAAGAGGGTGGGGAAGAAAGAGCTAATCTATGCCTGTATAAAAGCGTATCTTTTTATTTTTATAGAATGGTTTATGAATTTGTCATCCTTGCTCGGAGACTATGCCCTCTCTTCCCTATATTGTTCCTTTTTTTTTTTTTAAGTATATGTGCTGTCAAAGTGAGCATTAATGGCATATCTTGATATAATATGTAAGGCTAAAGACAAAAGTAACTTTATAAGTCAGTAGTGTTTCTCATAGGGGTATAGTTTAGCAATTCTTTAACTGATTTATGTATTTACTAGAATGGAACATACAAGTTAATAGCTTGCCAGTAATGAGAGCTGGGTTTCTCACTTTGGAGAAGGAAGTTGTAAATAAAGGAAAGGTTAAAGGCTAAAATGAATCCTGTAAACCCGGCCCCGGCCGAACTGCATCAAAAATTAGCCGGGCGCTGTGGCGGGTGCCTGTAGTCCCAGCTACTTGGGAGGCTGAGGCAAGAGAATCGCTTGAGCCCAAGAGCTGGAGGTTGCTGTGAGCTGTGACTCCACAGCACTCCA
>CAUYON010040368.1:0-20224 GCA_963573935.1 Arctocebus calabarensis | reverse complement strand
AGGACATTACATGACTATCTTCATAATTTCCTGACTTTCTGAAATAAAGGTCCCACTTTCTTTGCCCCAACCCCTTGTTACTTATTGTCTGTCCTGCAGCAAGTGATATGAAGTTGGACGAGGTTACACTACTAATAACTTAAAGGATGGTGCCACTCAGTAAAATGAAGATTAGAGAAGAACTATATTTAGGTAGAAAAACTTCAAGGAGGCAAAGAACTCAATAGGACATACATACTTCCCTGCCAGTCCCTCACATGATAGACCTCAGTAATTCCTGCTTTCTCCCTGTGAGACCTGGCCTGCTTCCAGGGATCATGAAGAACATAGAGCCTCTTGAAAAGACTGGAGTATTCTCTTAGGGGATGCTAGGCAGAAATGGGTAATTGTTTTTTAATAACTGGCAGCTGGGAAAAAAGTTTCCAGAAGTGTTTTGAACTCCCCGGGCTGCATGTCCATGGCTGCTCCAGGTGAAATGATTATTGCAGCTCTGTGGAGAGGTGAGGTCACTGAAACACAGCTCACATCTAGGGTCTGGCTGCCTCCCTGCCACACAGGTAACGGCTTAGAGTGACTGTCACTGAGCCCATCATCGTGGCAAAGAGAAGAGGCTGGGTGAGTATTTCCTATTTCAATGTGAGGTACAGAGTCTGTAAGGAAAAACCAAGATCAAGAGCCTGTTTAAATGATGGTGTCAGAGGAAGGGGCTCTCTTGGATGTCAGGTGCTCAAGTATCTAAGCCACTCAGGAAGGAGGCAAAATTCATTCAATAGATGCATCTGCTAACAAGAAATGGTTTTCCTAGACCCTCCATCAGTTCCTTATGCTGCCTAATTCAGTTAATAAACCTCACTGTCAGGGATTTTTACTTTTAATCAAAGTTGTAGTGAAATCTGATGTTTAAAGTGCTTAAAGATGTCATTTCAAAAGGATAGGAACTTTCAGTTATATAAGAAGAATACGTTCTGGGGAATCTCACCTAATGTGCACAATGCGAGGGTATATTCCAAAATAACTAAGAGTAAATTTTAAATGTCTTACTACAAAAACAAGTAAGTGAGGTGATGGCTATGCTAATCAGTTTGATTTAAGCATTCCACATTGTATATTAAATCATCACATTGCACCCCACAAATGTATACAGTTATGATTTTAATTAAAAATTAATTTCAAAATCTTAAGAACTTAAAAACTAAAAATAAAATATTATGGTTGACTATAGTTCACATTACTATATCTTTTACTTGAAAATTTGTAGAGACGATTTAAATGTCCCTAACTCAGTCCCCTGACACAATAACCGTGGGTGATCAAAGATGTGTTAATGAATTTGACTGTTGTAATTAGCCACAATGTATATAAATATCAAATCTTCATATTGTGCACCTGAATATATACAAGTTTTATTTCTTAGAATGAAATATTTGTAAATAATTTTCTTTAGAAATAAAATAGAGGACTATAAAGTAAATAGCTACACCTAAACAAATACAAATTTAAGAAGTCAATGTGCCGTTCATTCTGCCATCCAGGAATCTGTGATGTCTAGGCTGTCTGTAAATGTCTAGGCTTCCTGGACATTTGCCTGTAATCCCTTCACACTTCTAATAAAGATTAAGATGGAATTTTAAGGATAACACAATCCTATGTGGAGAGTGTATTTGAATGGCAAGGACTTGAATGGAAACGTTTTCTCTAACTCCAGGTGTGAGATGCAATCAATGTAGACAGTAACTGTGTCTGTACTGAAAATGTGTTTAGACTGGAGAGTAGGGTGAGGCTGTCTGTCTTATTAATGTTAATGACAAAGAGTTGAAGGATGGGTAACATAATAATTTTGCTTTTTGACTGCAGCTGTCAGGATTGTGTCATCTTCTTGTCACTTATTTGAAAGTATTCTCATTAATTAGCACAGTTGTACCACACTGCTACAGAGATGTGACGGAGGCAGATGTAAGCATGCTCCAAGGGTTATATGAGAAATCTCTCTGCCTTCTATTCAGTTTTGCTGTGAAGTTAACACTTCTGTCCACACTAAATTCTATTAAAAAATATACTCTGATATAAAAAAAAAATCTACTATTTTGGTTTCTCAAATGCACAAGTTTTCATGTTTTATATATTATTTTTCTTATGTTTGACGTAAATCTTCTCCTTTAATATCGTTCACATATATCACTACCTTACTAATAGTTTTGCTATTTCAAAGTAGCTGTGTGTTGAAATGGGTATTAATAAATAAATAGGTATGTGATCTAAAATTAATAATTATAGTTTTTCTATTCTGCACTATTTTATCATGTACTGTATGTCACATCCCAAGTTTAGTACATGACATATGATTACAAAGTAATTCATAAAGTAGGTGCTGTTGTGCTTCTGTTAATGTGACAAAATCCTAAACGTCTTCTAAAACTATCCTAATGTTGATCCATTATTGCATTCACTACACATAATTTGTAATGGGGTCAGTGCCTGCAATATTGTATTGCCATCAAGTGATCACATTTATTGGGCTAGCTAAAGGTTTTCTGGCTACTGACATAGTCCTTAATAAATCTTTATAAATGGAAACTTGTTTCAACCCTATGGATAATCTAATCTACCAGACTAGAAAATAACTAGACTACTAGTCTACCAGAAAATAACAATGTGTTAAAAAAAAATCTAAATACACATCTTAATTATGTGGGGGAAAACCCCAAAACCTATTTAGGAAATGCTAGTGGTCCACTACACGTTTGTTTATTCAAACATACAGGCAGAAAAGAATAAACTCTGTCATGAATCAGCATGATACTTTAGGGAAATCATTAACATTATGCTACCTATGTTCTCACCATGTTTACAAATAAGTGATACCATTGCCTGCTTCCTGAATTGTGAGAAATGAAGAAGTTCCATCGTTACTGACTTCAGAGCAGGGATTTAAACATTATGATTGCTCTCAGTTAAAATTTACATTCAACTCCTAGGATCCTCTTAGAAAAATAAAGACAAAAAAAGATACAATTCTCTGGAGAATTGATGATCAATGGACAGTACTGAATGTGAGCTGGCATCATGCATGTAGCCCCGACTTCATCTTCCCCTCCAGGGTCCTTTGCCTCAGAAGGCTTCACTGATAGGATGGCTGCTAGTGAGGTGGCAATAGGAGTCGTCATCTCTTTGCAGACTGTGGTGGGAATTCTAGGGAATCTCTCTCTACTGTACCAGTATCTCCCACTGGGCTTCTATAGATACAGAATGCGATTCACAGACACATTCATTAAGCACTTAACTGTAGCCAACCTCTGCCTCCTCCTCTGTAAAGGAGTGCCCCGGACAATGGCAGCTTTGGGGTTGCGGGATTTCCTCAGTGACTTTGGATGCAAACTTCTTTTCTATATTCGCAGAGTGGGCAGAGGCGTGTCCATTGGCAGCACCAGTCTGTTGAGTGTCTTCCAGGCCATCACGATCAGCCCCAGGAACTCCAGGTTGTCAGAGTTTAAAGCTAAAGCTCCCCAGTACATTGGCCCATTCATATACCTGAACTGGATTCTATACATGCTTGTAGATATCACTGTTCCCATGTTCACTGGAAAATGGAGCAACATAAACATCACAAGCCACATAGATTATGGATACTGTTCTGGAGTTCATAATGACAAAACAACCGAGATACTGAATGTAGCACTGCTGTCATTGCCTCATGTTTTCTGTCTGTGTGTCATGCTCTTGGTCCTGTACAGGCATAAGGAGAAGATGAGACACATTCATAGAATAAACGTTTCCTCTAGATCTTCCCCTGAGTCCAAAGCTACTAAAACTATCCTCCTCTTGGTGAGCACCTTTGTCTGTTTTCCCACCCTCTCTTGCATCTTTCAAGTTTGTGTGGGTCTCTCCGATTATCCCAGCTTGTTCTTGGTGAGCACTAGTGGGATAGCTTCTGGGTGTTTCCCAGCTGTCAGCCCCTTTCTGCTCATGAGCTGTGATTCCAGTGCGTCCAGGCATTGTGTTGCCTGGATAAGGAATCAAAACTCCCTGATTTTATAAGAGACACCTAAATGGTAAGCTTCAGCTCAATGTTCAAGTTTTCATTTCCCCTTTCCCTCAGTATTGTATGTGCCATTTTGAAACTCTAAGATTAAAGGAGAATGTATACATGTTATAAATATTTACCTATGAACATGTGTCTTTAAGTGTGTTTGTGCATGTAAATAACAATCAGATTGTGTTTATTATCTACCAACCAATAGTACTGAAATATTGCATATATAATTGTAAATTTTGGATCGAAAAAAACATTATTTTAATTAATCACAATCTGCTTTCAGATGAAATCTTATTTTTTAATGTTTGTATTAATTAATTGTCATTACTTTATTAACTAACAAATGTTCAATTACCTTAAGTACTAAGGTTGATAATATCTCTCCCATTTCATTCTGACACTTCTTATATGTTATAAATATTTGCCTATGAACATGTGTTTGTGTGTGTCCATGTGTGTACATAACAATCAGATTATGTTTATTATCTAACAATATAACACTAAAATATTGCACATAAGAATTATAAATCCTTATTTAATACCATCCCTATTAAGATACCAACGTTGCACTTTCAAGATTTGGAAAAAATGATTCTGCGTTTTACATGGAACCAGAAAAAAACCCGCATAGCTAAGGCAGTTCTTAGTAATAAAAACAAAGCTGGGGGCATCACCAGATTTTAGGCTGTACTACAAAGCCATAGTCGTCAAAACAGCATGGTACTGGCACGAAAATAGAGACATAGACATTTGGAATTGAATAGAAAACCAGGAAATGAAACTAACATCTTACAACCACATAATCTTCGATAAACCAATCAAGACCATACCTTGGGGGAAAGACGCCCTTTTCAATATATGGTGCTGGGAGAACTGGATATCGACATGTAAAAGACTGAAACTGGACCCTCACCTTACATTGATTCAAGATGGTAAAGGACTTAAATTTAAGGCATGACACAATAAGAATCCTGAAAGAAAGCATAGGAAAAACACTGGAAGATATCAGCCTGGGGAAAGACTTCATGAAGAAGACTGCTGTGGCAATTGCAACAACAAAAATAAACAAATGGGTCTTAATTAAACTCAAAAGCTTCTGTACAGCTAAGGAGACAACAACCAAAGCAAATAGACAACCTACCCAATGGGAAAGGATATTTGCATATTTTGAATCAGATAAAAGCTTGATAACTAGGATGTATAGAGAACTCAAATTAATCCACATGAAAAAAGCCAACAATCCCATATATCAATGGGCAAGAGACATGAATAGAACCTTCTCTGAAGAAGACAGACAAATGGCTGACAAACATATGAAAAAAATGCTCATCATCCCTAATTATTAGAGAAATGCTAATCAAAACCACCCTGAGATACCATCTAACTCCAGTGAGAATGGCTCACATCACAAAATCTCAAAACTGCAGATGCTGGCGTGGATATGGAGACAAGGGAACACTTTTACACTGCAGGTGGGACTGCAAACTGATACAACCTTTTTGGAAGGAAATATGGAGAACTCTCAAAGAACTCAAGCTAGACCTCCCATTTGATCCTGCAATCCCATTACTAGGCATCTACCCAGAAGGAAAACAATCCTTTTATCATAAGGACACTTGCACTAGACTGTTTATTGCAGCTCAATGTACAATCACCAAAATGTGGAAACAGCCTAAATGCCCACCAACCCAGGAATGGATTAACAAACTGTAGTATATGTACACTATGGAATACTATTCAGCCATTTAAAAAAAATGGAGACTTTACAGCCTTTGTATTAACCTGGATGGACGTGGAACACATTATTCTTAGTAAAGCATCACAAGGTTGGAGAAGCATGAATCCATGTACTCAATTTTGATATAAGGACAATTAATGATAATTAATGACTTGGTGGGGGTGAGGGAAGGGGAGAGGAGAGAAACAATGAGGGAGGTGGGGAAAAGAAGAGCAGAGAGAGGGAAGGAGTGAGGGGGATGGGGTCTTGGTGTGTGCCACACCTTTTGGGGGCAAAACATGATCGTAGAGGGGCTTTAACTAACAAATGCAATCAGTGTGACCTGTTTTCTTGTACCCTCAATGAATCCCCAACAATAAAAAAAAGACCAAAAAAAAAGAGTTATAAATCTTGCATTAAAATAACACTACTTTCAAAAATGACAAATTGCTTTAACATGAAATTATATGTATTTTATGCATTTTTTATTTTATTTTATTTTATTTTTATTCAATTATAGCTATGTACATTAAAGCATTTATGGGATACAACATGTTGATTTTATATACAATTTGAAATACTTTCATCAAACTGGTTAACATAGCCTTCACTGCACTTTCTTGATTATTGTGTTAAGACGTTTATACTCTATACTTAGTAGATTTGACATGTACTCTTGTAAAGTGCACCATAGATGTGGTCTGATCAATTGCCCTCCCTTCACTCACCCTCTCTCACCCATTCCTTCCCTCCCCTCTTTTCCCTTCATCTTGGGTTGTAGTTGAGTTGTTGATTAATTTGCCATTACCTTATTAACTAAGAAAAATTCACTTATTCAATTTTCTCAGTAGTGACAGCTGGTAGTTGTGACAGTTGGTATCTCTGACATTTCATTTTGACCCTTCTTGTTTTCTTTGTATTGTGAAGGTACATCTTCCTGTATCCAAACACACATTTTAGCTTGTGATCATCACTAAATTGTTTTTACACCAATTTTTGTGAAATTATAAATAAGTGAAATATTCATGGTATTTTCAAGTATGAGGTCCGTCTTGAACCAATGCAGTGCAGACAGCTCAAAATATCCTAGTGAAGATTTTTGTTCTGGTGATTTTAATCTAAGAAGTGAATCATGGGGATGACCTAAGCCCACAGTATATAATGATGAGCTGAAAGCTGTAGCAGAAGTGAATCCATCTCACTACATGTGAAGTGGCAGCAGGGTTTGATGTTACTGTTGCAGCAATATTGGTCCATTTGAAACAAACCAGCAAAGTTTGTTCAAATTTAAAATGAATTAAGTCAAGAATATAAATGAACCATGGTCATTCTCATCATTCACTTTTAAGATTAAAATCACCAGAACAAAAATTCTCACTTGCCAATACTGTCTTCCCAAGGACAAAGTTAGAAGGACTCCCTAGACCATGATGTCTTGGCCTTCCTGAGCCAGACCACTGCTGTGATATCCCAGCCAGACCAATACCATGCCACCCCAGCACCAAAAGAGAAGAGAAAAATAATAGTAATACATAGAGAAAATTTTAAATATAGTTATATCAAATAAAGGAGAGAAAAGATAAAGTAAAAAAGAAAGAAAGAAGAAAAAACAAAAAGGGGGGATACCTTAGCTGTTGTATGAGTGAGTCTATATTTAGTTTGATGTAAGCACTCCAAATTGTATTAAAAAATCAACACACTGTACCCCACAAATGCATAAATGTATTCATGATCTATGTGTATATGACTTAATAAAAGGAAAGAAAAGAATAGAACCAACCAAATTAGTAAAAATGAAACAAAATTAAAAACTCAAATAGCCAAAAATAGCAATAGCAACCACCACAGCAACAAAGAAAAGAGGAACAAAAAGAAAAATAATAATAATATGATAGATATATGCAAACACATATATATATACACACAAAATATATATTGTGGAGGGGAGCAATTAAATAGGAATATATAGAGAGAGAGGTAGATAGCCAGGACACCAGGAGGTGCTGTCATTTTAAGAGACAGAGAACACAAACCACTCTCTAGTTTCTGAGGATAAGTCCTGTCTTCCTGACTCAGTTGCCCTTGGTGAGACCCTGAATGTTTCCTCAGCATTCAGCCCCCCCAGGTTGGGTGTCTTAAAGCTCTCTAGAATTCTTAGGAGGTAAGTCTCACATTGCCCCTGACAACAATTCCCGGAGAGTGTGGGAGGCACTCAGCTTGCCCCAAGAGTGAAAGCCCCATCTCAGCAGGCAGAACAGACTCAGCCATGGTTTAGGTCCAAGTGGAAAGGCCTATCCACAAGCCCTTACCACAATGACAGCCAGGACCTTCCCAGTATGGCCTCCCTGTCATCAAACCAAGCCGATGGTAAATCTACTCCATCCAGTATTCAAACCTAGCTGCTGTACACTGTTGAAGTCCACCCACTCTTCCACACTTTCAACTCAATGTGCAGCTTTCCCCGAATCCAAAACTGCAGAAAGGCTTCTTCCCCTCTCCAGACCTCTGGGTGTGGGAGGCAGGGCGAGAGGTGGCCAGTCCCTGCCAGCTCCCAGACATTTGCCTACTGAATCAGTCCTCCACAATGCCAGCTCTCCCACTGTCTCTTTCAGTCCACCACAACCTCACTATTCTCCCAGAGCGATAACTCTAGGTAATTTCCCCATGCCAGATATGGTTGGGTTCTCCTCTTTTTATCCCCTGCCATGCTTGGAGAGAACAGCAAAGAGATTATTCTAGTCTGCCACCTTGTTCTGCCCCTCAATATGCATACTTAAAGGAAAATGGATTTGGTCTATTTTTAAATCAAATGTCAATTAATATGGAAATGTACAGGAAAATACACTTTACCATTATTGACCTTTATTAGTCTCAGATCATATGCACAGGACGACATACACAGAAGAAAGAAATGAGGATCTAAAAAACTGATATATACATTAAAGCACCAGGATCAGGTAATTTCACCCAATACTTCTACCACTCATGGAACTATTAGATAGGCCAATGCTACTTACTTAATTCTAGAGTTCAAATAGTCACTGCATTCTTCTACACTTACATTTTTATGAATTGTACAGAAGAAATATTTGTTGCCTTTACAATTGAGAAACAGAACATGGCCCATGACAGATCACAGTTTTTTCCTAAAGTAGGGGATGAAATTGATTCCTTGGTTTTTCTTATAAGCAATTCCACAATTTAATCCAGGTTTACTATCCAATCTCTCCTAATTTTCCACTAAGGAATTAGAGAAAAAATGGTTGACATGGACAACACACATGCACAAACACAGAAACAAAATGATTTACACATATCCACAGAGGTTCAAGGAAGGCATACTGGTACACACACATACACAGAACCGCTGATACAAATCCAGAGTCACTCACATGCACATGATCAGTGAAACCTCAGGAACATTTGTGTACACACACACACATACATACGTACACACAGAAGTATTGTTTTATCTCCAGACTTCTGGATATCAGAAAAGAGGGGACTCTATTATTTTTAATTCTTCCAATCCTGCAAAAATCACAAGGACAATATTGACAATATACAGCCTTAAAAATTGCTGTGTGGGGGTGGCACCTCTGGCTCAAGGTGTAGGGCGCCAGCCCCATATACTGGAGGTGGTGGGTTCAAACCTGGCCCTGGCCAAAAAAAAAACTGCAAAATAAAAAAAACATTGCTGTGTGGAATTCTATCAAAGCTTCAAAGAGGAAGTATTACCTATGTTGCCTAAACTATTCCAAGCATACAGAATGAAGAAATCCTCCCCAACATGTACTGCAAACAATAACCCTGATTCCAAAACCAGGAAAAAACTCAACAACAACAGCAACAAAACTATAGACCAATACTATTAATGAACATCTAGGCAAAAATAGTAAGATACATGCAACCAGAATATAGTGACACATTAAGAAAATTATATGGTGAGTTTTCGCCCAGGAAGTCCCCACTGGTGCAGAGTAAAGGTACTCCAGAGTGTTACATTGTACTCAGCTGTGGCAGTGCTGGTGGGTGAGGAGAACCATGAGGTCTCCATCAAGGGATTCGTGTATTCCAGCAGCCTCCAGAATTTGAAGCAGCTATATGCCCTGATATGCAAGACACAGAGCTATTCTGCCATGCTGGACGCAGGCAATGCCAGTGCCAACCTCCTCCTGGATGAGAAGAAGCTGTGACTGCACCTGGCTAAGGTGCTAGTACATGAGTCGTTGGGAAAGGGCTTTCGAGGGGGTGGAGGCCAATGAAAGCCTTTGCTGGTCTGGCACCAGGCAAGACTCAAGGCTGAGCTGGCAAGGCTCCAGGATCATCAGGGTCAGAGCCAGGACATGGACCTGTTGGAAGTAGGAGCCAAGTCTGAGTCAGCTTCCCACGTGCCTCAATTTCTGCATGTGAACACTCTGAAGACCTGCTCTGATAATGTAGTTGATTATTTTAAGAGACAAAGGTTTCTCCTACCAAGGTTGGGCCTCCAACCTTGATGACTTAAGGGCCCTCAAGGGGAAGTATTTTCTTCTGGATACCTTATTGCCAGAGCTGCTTGTGTTTCCTGTCCAGACAGATCTACATGAACATCCACTGTACCAAGCTGGTCATTTCATTCTTCAAGACAAATCCAGCTATCTCCCAGCCAGGGTATTGGCAGCTGAGCCAGGCTCCCATGTCACTGATGCATGTGCTGTCCCAGGCAAGAAGACCAACCACTTGGCTGCTCTTATGAAGAACAAGGGAAGATCATTGTCTTTGATCTGGATGCCAAGCAGCTGGCATCTATGGCCACCCTGCTGGCCCGAGCTGGAGTCTCTTGTTGTAAGCTGGCAGAGAAGGACTTCCTGGCAGACCCGTGTTACCGTCGGGTCCACTACATCCTGCTGGAACTTTCTTGTAATGGCTCTGGTATATTGACCAGACATCTGGAGGAGCTGGGGGAAGGCACACCTAGCAAGGAACACTTGAATGCCCTGGCAGGGGTTTCAGCAGTGAGCTCTATCCCACACACTCAATTTCCCCTCCTTGCAACACCTCATGCATTCTACATGTTCCCTTTGCCAAGAGGAGAACAAGGACATGGTATGAGACACCCTGAACAGCAGAATCCAGGGGCCTTTAGGCTAGTTCTTATAATTCCCTCCTGGCCCCACCCAGGCCTTGATACTTTCCCAAGTGCCAAGCACTACCTCCAGGTCTTCCCTGAGGCTGCCCTCACTGGTGGCTTCTTCATTGCTGTCATTGAATGGGTAGAGGTACAAGCTCAGTCTCACAGGCTGAAGAACTGGCACTAGATCTCATGCTCAACCCAGCCCCAAAGAGAAAGAAAAGGCAGTAAAAAGCAGTGGCTGGTCGTAGCACACCACTTGGCATGTAGGTTCTCAAAGTTTGGACTTTCAGTCAAGCAATAGGAAATACTGCTGTAGGAAGTTAATGAGTGACCTTTTTTCTGAAGCTGGAAAGACAGAGTGGATTTCCCAGTCATTCGAGTCCCTGCCTGGACTGTGTTCTTGCTGGTGAGAGAAGTGATGGTCACAAAAATAAAAAACAGAATATGGGCCATGATAGATCACAGTTTTTTTATTCTTAATAACATAAGCAGGAAAAAATCTCACATTCATACTAAAAATTCCAACTAGACTCAACAGGAATAAAATTTTCATTTGTAATGGAAGAAAAAAAACAGAGAAAATTATACATCATGATCAAGTGGCTTTTGTCCCAGGGATGAAAGGTTGATTCAATATACGCAAATCCATAAACATAATTCATCACAATAATAAAATCAAAAACAAAGACTAGATGAGTCCTTCAATTGATGCAGAAGAGGCTTTTGATAAAATCAGCATTCCTTTTGACAAGAATACTTAGGAGATTACGCATAGTTGGAACATATCTTAAACTGCTATAGGCCAGCTACAACAAACTCACAACCAACATTATACTGAATGGTATAAAATTGAAAGCGTTTGCACTTAGAGCCAGAACTAGACATGGATGCCCACTATTGCCACTGCTATTCAGCAAAGTGCTGGAAGTTCTAGTCAATACAATCAGACAAGAGAAGGAGATCAAGGATATTCAAATGGGGACAAAGGGGGACAAACTGTCACTCTTTTCAGATGACATGATCTTGTACCTGAAAAAACCCAGGGATTCTAAGCTACAGAGTTCTTAAAAGTGATCAGGAAATGTAGTTATGTCTTGAGATAAAAAATACGTGTCCACAAATCAGTACCCTTCACATATGACAATAATAGTCAAGCTGATAGTCAAATCAAAGACAGTAGACCTTTCACAGTAGCTCCAAAGAAAATGAAATACCTGGGAATATAGCTAAGAAAGAATATGGAGGATCTCTGTAAAGAAAACTATAAAACCCTAAGAAAAGAAATAGCAGAACACATTAACAAATGGAAGAATATACCATGTTCATGGCTGGGAACAATCAATAGCATTAAAATGTTCATACTACCCAAAGCAATCTGCAGATTTAATGCAATCCCCACCAAAGCACAAAGTCATACTTTGAGGAAATGCTACTTCATTTCCTACAGAACCCAATAAAACCTGAATAACCAACACAATTTTAAGAAATAAAAACAAATATAAACGTTACTAGACTCAGGTTATACTACAAGTCTATAGCAATCAAAACAGCAAGGCACTACAACAAAAATAGAAATATAGATCTATGAAACAGAATAGAGAACCTAGAGATGAACCCAGCTACATATGGCCACCTGATCCTCAAGAAACCAAACAAAAGCATGTGCTGGAGAAAAGAATCCCTTTTAATAGAGGGAGAGGGGGAAGATGATATACTGGAGCCAGCTTTCCACAGAAGCTCCCATCTAGAGGGAAGGATAATGGTCAGAAAGTACCCAATAAAAAAGCTGAAGATTGGAGGCAGAGAAGATGGCAGATGGGATGGATGTTTAGCCTAATTCTCCCTTATCATCAGGTGAGAGTGAGGGGGCTAGATCATTCCCCATGTGGAGTGTTGGTGTAGACAGGCAGCTAGAAGTGTGCAACTAGGTGGTAGATTGCTGGACTTGAATTATAGCCCAGAGCTGTTGGGTTGCTAGAGGAATTTCCGTGCCACTGTAAAAGCAGCACCAGCCATGGCCAGAGGCAGCAGCAGACAGCCCCTCCCCCACAGAGAACTGCAGGTACCAGTTCATGAGGAAACTGGGTGTTTTGTGGAAAGTTTGGTGAAGTGTAGACTCCTGAGCCGAATCTGGTAGACCAGAAAGGGGTGCCCTTCAGAGAGGAAGGGGGCTAGGCAGCCCAATAGAAAATTTAGGGGGAAAGATTCCACAAAGGAATCACATTTTGAAATGTCAGAGACAGCCACAGGCACCTTTCCCCAGAACAGCAGGCGTGCATGCATGGACTAGGTCATTCCTGGCAGGGAATACTGATGCAGACTGGCAGACCAGGGTGTGCAGTGAACTGGCAGATTGCTAGACTCAAGAGTGTAATCCTGAGCCACAGAGACTGAGTCTCGGAGCCACTGCTGAAGTGGTGACTGCCGGCTTCAACCAGCCCCTTCCCCATGGAAGATTACAATTCCCAGTTCAGGAGAAGCGAGGAGCTGAGTGGAAAAATTGGTGAAGTGTAGACTCCTGCTCTGAATTTGGAGGTCATATAGGGGCGCCTGGAACAGAACAGCCATGGTTAGACTGGCCAGGCAGAGAACAGACATATTTTGAAATTTCAGAAAAGGTGACCGCCACAGGCACATCATCCTCCTGTACAGAGGTTACCGTGGTAACAATGTAAACTGTGAATCAGGTATAAGCCTGGGAACCACCCATAGTGCCACCTGGTGTGCAGAAAGTATATTGCAATATAAATACATTTCCTACTAAAGTTGACCCCTACATCACATGTATAGTTGTAGTTTATATATTTATACATATATATGTATAAGAATAATATTTTTGTGGTTTGCACCTTTTTTTTCTTTCTTTCTTTTATCCATTTCTTGTAGGAGTTATTGTTAATTTCTATTTTATTTTATTTTATTTTTATTGTTGAGGATTCATTGAAGGCACAAGAAACCAGGTTACGTATTTTATTTTTTTAATTTTATATTCCTCTCATCCTCTTCTTCCCTTCTTATAGTTGCTGAGAGTGCTTACATCAGATTTTTAGAGTTTTTTTTCTCAATTATTTTATGATTATCATCATCTTTGCTGTTGTTGTTTTTTGTCTGTTTATTTGTTTATGATTGTCTGTACAACCGTGTGCTTGTGTGTCTGGTAGCCTTTTTGTCTGTCTATTTACTTATTGGGTTTCAATGTGCTATGTGTTTTGCTAAATCCTTGGGTTGGCTACTTTCCCTAACTCCAATTTTCACATTCAACAAGAACCAGAGGGAATAGGGAAGGACAGCTGACTGGAGTCAGCTTTCTACAGAAGCTCCAGTCTAGAGGAAGAGATAATGGCCAGAAAGAACCCAACAAAGCCAAAGGAGGGGAGCCAAGCAGAGAGAAGAGATAGATAATTGCACGCCTTTCCTGAAGAGGCCAGCTTAGACTCCAAAGAAACAAATTTCAAGTACAGATCTTATCCCAAAGAGGACATGTGTCTGTCCCCTCCCATAAGAGATTTGCTTGCTTGCTGTAGGATCTCTGCTAGTGAGCAATGAACTGAGGCTCTCCCTCCTCAACCCACTGGAGATAATTGCTGGAAGCTGGGACTCCTTCTCCAGAGAGCCCCTGCTGTGAGACCAGGAATTCCCTTGTCTGGCAGGAAGTGTGAACAAATATTTTCCGGGCCACATTGAACTTTTCTCAGTTTACCCTCCCCACCCACCTGACGGTCCAGAAGTCCAACCCCTGCAAAGACTGCTTGGCTAGGACCCAGTATTGCATACACAGAGGCAGTGCACCTGTGCTGTACCTGTGAATCCAGTAACAGTACAGAAAAACATAGAGGAAAAGGTGACTGACCTGGCCCCGAGAAAGTGTATCTCAGCAGCAGGTGGAAGCTTGGGTCTTGGCATTACAGGTAGAGACTTGAGAACTGCCAAGGCGCATGAACCCAAGTGGAGACACCTCCCACCCAACATCAGCATTAATAGAGTGATCTGGCTGGGGTCTAATTTTGGAGAGTCATCTCCCCAACTCTGTGGTCTGCCAGAGGGAACCAGACCTTGCCCTGTAGGAATACCAGAGCTGCAGAACAACAGCAACAAAGGTGCTGTGGCTAAGGGAGAAATTCTTTTTCTGTCTGGATACCCTCAGGTTTTGATTGAGCTCAGGTGGAACTTTCTCCAGCTGCAATTGAGTGCCTGAGACAGGCAGGCTCCAACTTCCACTGCTGGATGGTGGCAAAGGGAGGTAATCATGAGGAGGAGGCAGTGACCTTACTTTGACTCTCACAGGCACATAGCCTTGGCACATTTGCGTATAAGACAGAACTGGGCCACAGAGACTGGGTTGACAGAGATTGCTGATGGAGCTACTAGAGACTGGGGTTACCAGAGTCTGGTGGTAAAGGGTGAGCAAGGTGGGGAAAGAGGCATCACCCTCCTTGTTTCAAACCTTCTACTTGATGGGCATTTAGGACTCCTCAGAGCACCACAGGTGCTCAAGCCACACTTGAGGTACAAGTAGACTCCTAATATTTAGTTGCTTTAGAACTTTTGAACTCTCCAGCTAGAGAGTGGGTGCTGTTTGGAACAATTGGTTTGGAAATTTTGAACTGGACAAATCACCTGAGGACCCTTCAAGGTGGTACCCTGGTTTTGTCATAAGGGGAAGGTTTGGTTTTCCTCTTCCAGGTATTACCTGTGGGGGATGGGATGCCCTAGTTGATTGTATTTCTCCAAAGCTGTGCCTGTAACACAGAGTCACTGATTTACTAGGATTGGACAGAGATCAGCTGAATACAAGGCAGAGCCACCTACTCCCACTACACCAAGCAGGCCTCTAGAGTCACAGACTGAAGTACTGTACAGATCCTTTGCAAAATTGTAGAGGAAAAACTACAATTACCAGCCCCAGTTCCTTGGTAAAGGGCTGGTCAATTACAACCCCAGAAATCTCCAATCCAATTTCACCTTACCTGCTCATCTCGCTAAACAGGGAAAACAATTATGAGGTGAAATCAGTGGAAACACTCTGGCAACATGAATAATCAGAACAGTTCAACTCCCTCAGGGAATGACAAACCAGCCAAACCAGAGGATCCCATTCACAAACAGATGGCTGAGATGTCAGAAATTGAATTTAGAATTTGGATGGGAAATAAGATCAACAGAAAGGAAGTAAAGTTAGAGTTAGAAATTCTAGGAATAATTCAAAAGATATCTCAAGAATTTAATGAATTCAAAGACAAAATCACCAAAGATTTAGACACATTGAGAAAAGAAGTTTCAGCCTTCCAAGATATGAGAAATACAGTAGAATCCCTAAGTAACAGAATGGAGCAGGCAGAAGACAGGATTTCCAACATTGAAGACAAAGCTTTCAAACACTCCCAAATGCTCAAAGAGGAAGAGAACGGGAAAGCAAAAAATGGATCATTCTCTCAGAGAGCTCTGGGATAATTCTAAGAAAATCAATATGTGCCTCATAGGGATCTCTGAAGGTGATGAACTAGCTTCACAAGGCACAGAGGCTCTTCTTCACAAGATTATGAAAGACAACTTTCCAGACATGCCAAGAGATTCTGAAATTCAGATACCAGTTTCAGAACAACTCAACCAGTATGACTCAACCAGAATAAGACATCCCTGAGGCATATCATAATTAACTTCACCAAAATTAATATGAAGGAGAAAATTCTGAAAGCAGCCAGACATGAAAAAAACCATAACCTACAAGGGGAAGAATATTAAAATGACTGCAGATCTGTCTGCTGAAACCTTTCAAGCTAGAAGAGGGTGGTCATTGAACTTTAATCTCCAAAAACAAAATAACTTTCAACCCAGGATCCTATATCCAGCTAATCTGAGTTTCACATATGATGGAGAAGTTAAATACTTTAATGACATTCACACATTGAAGAAATTTGCCATAACTAAACCAGCTTTCCAGGATATTCTCAGACCTATCCTCCATAATGAACAGAGCATTCCTCCATCACAAAATTAAACTAACTCTGAAACTTGCGGTCAAATTCCAACTTCCATGATGGTGAAAGGATTAAAAATGTCCACTGGTCTTTCGAAAAACTTGATACCCAAAATTCTACCAGGTCTATAAATATTCCCAATTAATGTGAATGGCTTAAATTGTCCTCTAAAGAGACACAGGCTGGCTGACTAGATACAAAAACTCAGGCCAGATATCTGCTGCATACAAGAATCTCTTCTTACCATAAAAGATAACTATAGATATAGGGTGAAGAGATGGTCATCTATATTCCAGGCAAATGGAAAACAGCATAAAGCAGGTATTGCAATTTCATTTGCAGATACAATATGCTTTAAACTACCAAAAGTAAGGAAGGATAAAGATGGTCACTTCATATTTGTTAAGGGCAATACCCAGTATGATGAGATTTCAATTATTAGTATTTATACACCCCACCAAAATGCATCTCAATTTATAAGAGATACTCTAACAGACATGAGCAACTTGATTTCCTCCAGCTCCATCATAGTTGGATATTTTAACACCCCTTTAGCAGTGTTGTATAGATCCTCCAATAAGAAGCTAAGCAAGGAAATTTTAGATTTAAACTTAACCATTTCAAAATTTTTATCTAATAGACATTTACAGGACATTTCATCCTAACAAAACTGCATACACATTCTTCTCATCAGTCCATGGAACATACTCCAAAAATAATTACATCTTAGGTCACAAATCTAACCTCAGCAAATAGAAAAGAATGGAAATTATTCCTTGCAGCTTCTCAGACCATCATGGAATAAAAGTGGAACTCAATAACAACAGGAATCTGCATATTCATACAAAAACATGGAAGCTAAATAACCTTCTCTTGAATGATAGCAGGGTCATAGACGAGATTAAGAAGGAAATTCCCAAATTTTTGGAGAAAAACAATAATGAACATATGAATTATCAG
Source organism: Arctocebus calabarensis (assembly GCA_963573935.1). Lineage (NCBI taxonomy): Eukaryota > Metazoa > Chordata > Mammalia > Primates > Lorisidae > Arctocebus > Arctocebus calabarensis. The sequence continues at coordinate 2,420 of CAUYON010040368.1, read as the reverse complement.
AACCTCTGGGATATTGCAAAAGCAGTCCTAAGAGGGAAATTTATAGCACTGCAAGCCTTCCTGAAGAGAAAAGAAAGAGAGGAAGTTAACAACACTATAGGAAATCTCAAGCAGTTGGAAAAAGAAGAACATTCCAGAACCAATTACAGCAGAAGAAAAGAAATAACCAAAATTATAGCAGAAGTAAATGAAATTAAAAACAAAAGAATTATACAACAAATCAATAAATCACAAAGTTGGTTTGTTGAAAAGGTCAATACAATAGATAAACCTTTGGCTAACCTAACCAGGAAAAAAAGAGTAAAATCTCTTATTTCATTAATCAGAAATGGTAAAGATGAAATAACAACAGAATCCTCAGAAATTCAAAAAACCCTTAATGAATATTAAAAAAAAACTTTACTCTCAGAAATATGAAAATCTAAAGAAAACTGACCATACTTGGAAGCACAACCTCCCAAGACTTAGCCTTAAAGAAGTTGAATTGTTGAACAGGCCTATATCAAGTTCTGAAATAGCATCAACTATATAAAATCTCCCAAAGAAGAAGAGCCCAGACCAGATGGCTTCACATCAGAATTCTACCAAACCTTTAAAGAGGAACTAGTACCTATATTACTCAACCTTTTCCAAAATATGGAAAAAGGACTACTACCCAACACATTTTATGAGGAAAACATCGCCTTGATCCCCAAACCAGGAAAAGGCCCAATAAGAAAAGAAAATTATAGACCAATATCTCTAATGAATATTAATGCAAAAATATTCAACAAGATCCTAACAAATATAACTAGATATCTACCCAGAAGAACAAAAATTATTTTACCACAAGGACATTTGCACTAGAATGTTTATTGCAGCTCAATTCACAATTACCAAGATCTAGTAGAAGATGCCCATTAACACATGAACTGTGGTATACGTATACCATTGAATATTATGCAGCCATAAGAAAAGATGGAGACTTTATATCTTTTGTGTTTACCTAGATGGGGTGAAACATTCTTCTTAGTAAAGTATCTCAGGAACAGGGAAAAAGTATCTGATGTACTCACTACTAATATGAAACCAATGTATAGACAACTACATACTCACATGAAAGAAAAGTCACTGGTATTGACTAGCAAGGGGCAGGGGCAAGAAAAGGAGTAGGGACAGATAAGGAGGGAGGGTGATTGGTGGTATCTCACCTAATTGGCACAACATCAAGGTGTTCAGCCTGCCCACTGGGTGAAGGGCTAAACTAAAACTTTATTGTGGAAGTGAAAACAATGTGATGGAAACATTTTCTACCCTCAAATTAATCTGAAATAAGAAAACAAATGGCTGTGTGCACTACCTCCTTAGCTTATGATTCAAAGTGGGAAAATTGAAATGGAGGATTTGAGCAGAGACATTGCATAGTGTGAGAAAGGAGGAGGGAAGAAAGAGGACATAGGGTGTGAAGGACACAGGTGTAAAACAGTGGTGCAGAGAGCCTGGGGAGGGTGGGAAGAGAGAGTGCAAGGGAACAGAGAAGCAGATGGATAAGAGTGTTAAATTCCCTGGTGAATGATTGCCAACAATCATTGTGTAGATTGAGAGTAAAAAGGGGGTAAAGTGTTCAGTAATGCTAATGTGAAGAGCATATAGGTTTCTGGGGAAATAAGGGTGCAGGTTTTCATCCTGAAGAAAGACATGATGGGGATTAGGAGTGAATAGAGAAAGAAGGTGAAAGTCAAAATTTTGTGAAAGTCACAGGAAACGGAATGTCTATGCAGAATTCAGAAGCATAGTAGGGACAAGGAAGAGTTAAGCAGGTGCTGGAAGTAGAGAGTGTGGTCCATGGCAGATATAGACTGTGGGGACAGGAGTTGGAGCCTGGAGAAGATCAAGGACAAGAGGAGGAAGGCAAATAGGCCATGGACAATGAGGGAATTAGAGAGGCAATAAACATAGGTGAGCTTCAGAGTATAGGAGGAAGAGTCAGTATACAGAATTGAATGTGTTTATGGGGAAACTGGGGTTACTTGAGAGTTGAGATAGGGACGTTACATAGTGTGGGGTGCGGGGGACATGGAGGTGGGCTGAGGAATTGAAGCTTGGATTAAACACAGGGGATGGGAAGGCAGGTGACTGGGTTTGCACAGGTGATGGAAGGTCAGAAGGTCACACTGAGATCCTGGAAGGATGGACATCAAAAAGGTGAGGGGACTGAGATAAAAGTAGAGAAGACTGAGTTGGGGTTCAGTAGATGTCTCTGTCTTTACAATGGGGGAGAAGAAAAGAAACATGTAAGGGAAAGACAAAAGTGAGGGTAGAGGTGAGACAGAGGGACCTGGGGACCATTCTCCTATGTGAAAGGTCACAGAAATGGAAAATCGCCCACCACATGTTTTCAATACTGAATTGGAACTAGTTAATCAACATGTATTTGCACA